>JAOTBA010063563.1:0-11935 GCA_025629845.1 Erythroxylum squamatum | reverse complement strand
AAGAAATGGAGAAACACAGAAGAAGCGCAAAACACAGAAGAAGGGGAGAAACACAGAAGATGCGCAAAACACAAAAGGAGTGGAGAAACACAGAAGAAGCGCAAAACCCAGAAGAAGTGGAGAAACACAGAAGATGCGCAAAACACAAAAGATGGGCAAAACACAGAAGAAGTGGAGAAACGCAGAAGAAGCGCAAAACACAGAAGAAGCGCATAATACAGAAGAAGCGTAAAACACAAAAGAAGTGGAGAAACACAGAAGAAGCGCAAAACATAAAAGAAGCACAAAACACAGAAGATGCGCAAAAGACAAAAGATGTACAAAACACAGAAGAAGTGGAGAAACGAAGAACAAGCGCAAAAATAACAAGAAGTTCAAAACACAGAAGAAGCACAAAACACCGAAGAAGCGCAAAACACAAAAGATGCAAACACAGAAGAAGCGCAAAACGCAGAACAAGCGCAAAACACAGAACAAGCATAAAACATAGAAGAAGCCCAAAACACAGATGAAGCGCAAAACATAGATGAAGAGGAGAAATACAGAATAAGCACAAAAACGCAGAAGAAGCGCAAAAAATAGAAGAAGAAGAAAAGACAGATGAAGTGGGGAAACACAGACGAAGCGCAAAACCCAGAAGAAGCATAAAACATAGAAGATGCACAAAACACAGAAGAAGTAGAGAAACACAGAAGAAGCGCAAAACACAGAGGAAGCGCAAAACAGAGAAAAAGATGAGAAACACAGAAGAAGCATAAAACACAGAAGAAGTGGAGAAACACAGAAGAAGCGCAAAACACAAAAGAGGTGGAGAAACACAGAAGATGCGCAAAACATAGAAGATGCGCAAAACACAAAAGAAGTGGAGAAACACAGAAGAAGCGGAAAACAAAGAAGATGTGCAAAACATAGAAGAAGTGGAGAAACCCAGAAGAAGCGCAAAACACAGAAGAAGCACAAAACACAGATGAAACGCAAAATATAGAAGAAGAGTAGAAATACCAAAGAAGTACCAAACACAGAAGAAGCGCAAAACACAGAAGAAGTACAAAGCACAGAATAAGCGCAAAACACAGAACAAGCGCAAAACACAGAAGAAGCTCAAAACATAGAACAAGCGCAAAAAATAGAAGGAACGCAAAACACAGAAAAAGTGCAAAACACAGAAGAAGTGAGGAAACTTAGACGAAGCCCAAAACACAGAAGAAGCGGAAAACACAGAAGAAGCACAAAACATAGATGAAACGCAAAACCAAAAAAAGGACGAGAAACACAGAAGAAGCGCAAAACACAGAAGAGGTGGAGAAACACAGAAGAAGCGCAAAACACAGAAGAGGTGGATAAACACAGAAGAAGCGAAAAACACAAAAGAGGTGGAGAAACACAGAAGAAGCGCAAAACACAGAAGAATGCGCAAAACACAAAAGAAGTGGAGAAACGCAGAAGAAGCGCAAAACATAAAAAAGGGCACAAAACACAGAAGATGCGTAAAACATAGAAGATGTACAAAACACAGAAGAAGTGGAGAAACGAAGAACAAACGCTAAACGTAGAAGAAGCGCAAAACACAGAAGATGCAAACATATAAGAAGCGCAAAACGCAGAAGAAGCGCAAAACACAGAACAAACGCAAAACACAGAAGAACCACAAAACACAGATGAAGCGCAAAACATATATGAAGAGGAGAAATACAGAAGAAGCACAAAAACGCAGAAGAAGCGCAAAACACAGATGAAGTGGGGAAACATAGACGAAGCGCAAAACACAGAAGAAGCACAACACACAGAAGATGCACAAAACACAGAAGAAGTGGAGAAACACAGAAGAAACGCAAAACACAGAAGAAGCACAAAACACAGAGGAAGCGCAAAACAAAGAAAAAGACGAGAAACACAGAAGAAGCGTAAAACACAGAAGAGGTGGAGAAACACAGAAGAAGCGCAAAACACTAAAGAGGTGGAGAAACACAAAAAAAGCACAAAGAACAGAAGAAGTGGAGAAACAAAAAAGAAGCGCAAAACACAGAAGAAGCACAAAACACAGATGAAACGCAAAACACAGAAGAAGCACAAAACACAGAATAAGCGCAAAACACAGAACAAGCGCAAAACACAGAAGAAGCTCAAAACATAGAACAAGTGCAAAACATAAAAAAAGTTGAAGTCACAAAAGAGGTGGAGAAACACAGATAAAAAAACAAAAGAAACGTAAAACACAGAAAAAGTGCAAAACACAGAAGAAGTGAGGAAACTCAGACGAAGTGCAAAACACAGAAGAAGCGGAAAACACAGAAGCGCAAAACACAGAAGAAGCAAAAAACACAGATGAAACGCAAAACAGAGAAAAAGACGAGAAACACAGAAGAAACGCAAAACACAGAAGAGGTGGAGAAACACAGAAGAAGTGCAAAACACAAACGAGGTGGAGAAACACAGAATAAGCGCAAAACACAGAAGAAGCACAAAACACAGAAGATGCGCAAAACGCAGAAGATGCGAAAAACACAAAAGAAGTGGAGAAACGCAGAAGAAGCGCAAAACATAAAAGAAGCACAAAGCACAGAAGATGCGCAAAACACAGAAGATGTACAAAACACAGAAGAAGTGGAGAAATGAAGAACAAGCGCAAAAAGTAGAAGAAGCGCAAAACACAGAAGATGCAAACATAGAAGACGCGCAAAATACAGAAGAAGTGGGGAAACACAGAAGAAGTGTAAAATACAGAAGAAGTAGAGAAACACAGAAGAAGCGTAAAACACAGAAGAAGCCCAAAACATAGAAGATGCGCAAAACACTGAAGATGCACAAAACACAAAAGAAGCGTAAAACACAGTAGAAGCGCAAAACACAGAAGATGCGCAAAACATAGAAGATGCGCAAAACACAGAAGAAGTGCAAACCACAGAAGATGCGCAAAACACTTAAGAAGTGGAGAAAGACAGAAGAAGCGCAAAACACAGAATAAGCGCAAAACACAGAAGAAGTGGAGAAACACAGAAGATGCGCAAAACACAGAAGAAGTGGAGAAACAAAAAAGAAGCGCAAAACATAGAAGATGTGCAAAACACTGAAGATGCGCAAAACACAAAAAAAGTGGAGAAACACAGAAGAAGCGCAAAACATAAAAAATCTCAAAACATAGAAGAAATGGAGAAATACAAAGGAAGCGCAAAACACAGAAGATGCACAAAACACTAAAGACGCGCAAAACACAGAAGAAGCGCAAAAGACACAGAAGCGCAAAACACAGAAGATGCGCAAAACATAAAAGAAGCACAAACACAAAACATAGAAGAAAAGGAGAAATACAGAAGAAGCGCAAAACACAGATGAAGCGCAAAATACAGAAGAAGCACAAAACTCAGAACAAACGCAAAACATAGAAGAAGCGCAAAACACAAAGGATGCGCAAAACACAGAAGAAGCGCAAAACACTGAAGAAGCACAAAACTCTGAACAAGCGCAAAACACAGAAGAAGCGCACAACACAGAGCAAGCGGAAAATATAGAAGATACGTAAAACTCGGAAGAAGCACAAAACTCAGAACAAGTGTACATATAGAACAAGCGCAAAACATAGAAGAAGCGCAAAACACAGAACAAGCGCAAAACAAGATGCGCAAAACATAGAAGAAGTGGAGAAACACAGAAGAAGCGCAAAACACAGAAGAAGCGCAAAACTCAGAAGAAGTGGAGAAACACAGAAGTAACGCAAAACACAGAAGTAGTGGAGAAACATAGAAGAAGTGTAAAACACAGAAGAAGCGCAAAACACAGAGTAAGTGGAGAAACGCAGAAGAAGCGCAAAACACAGAAGATGCAAAAAACACTAAAGATGCGCAAAACACAGAAGATGCGCAAAACACAAAAGAGGCGCAAAACATACCAGAAGCGCAAAACATAGAAGAAGCACAAAACACAGATGAAGCACAAACCATAGAAAAAGAATAGAAATACAGAAGCACAAAACACAGAAGAAGCGCAAAATATAGAAGATGCGGAAAACACAGAAGAGGTGAAGAAACACAGAAGAAGCGCAAAACACAGAACAAGTGCAAAACACAGAAGAAGTGGAGAAAAACAGAAGAAGTGCAAGACACAGAAGAACCATAAAACACAGAAGATGCGCAAAACATAGAAGAAGTGGACAAGAATAGAAGAAGCGCAAAACACTGAAGATACACAAAACATAGAAGAAGTGAAGAAACACAGAATAAGTATAAAAGACAACAGAAACGCAAAACACAAAAGAAGCATAAAACACATAAGAAGTGGAGAAACATGGAAGAAGCGTAAAACACAGAAGATGTGGACAAGCACAGAAGAAGCGCAAAACACTGAAGATACGCAAAACATAGAAGAAGTGAAGAAACACAGAATAAGTGCAAAACACAGCAGAAACACAAAAAGCATAAGAAGCGTAAAACACAGAAGAAGTGGAGAAACATGGAAGAAGCGTAAAACACAGAAGATGTGGACAAACACAGAAGAAGCGCAAAACACTGAAGATACGCAAAACATAGAACAAGTGAAGAAACACAGAATAAGTGCAAAACACAGCAGAAACACAAAACGCAGAAGAAGCGCAAAGCACTGAAGTTGCGCAAAACACAAAAGAGGTTTAGAAACACAGAAGAAGCACAAAGAATAGAAGAAGTGGAGAAACACAGAAGAAGCGCAAAACAAAGAATATGTGCAAAACACAGAAGAAGTGGAGAAACACAAAAGAAGCGCAAAACACAGAAGAAGCACAAAACACAGATGAAACGCAAAGTATAGAAGAAGAGTAGAAATACCGAAGAAGTACAAAACAGAGAAGAAGCGCAAAACATAGAAGAAGCACAAAACATAGAATAAGCGTAAAACACAGAACAAGCGCAAAACACATAACAAGCTCAAAACAAAGAACAAGCGCAAAACATAAAAAAAGTTGAAGTCACAAAAGAAGTGGAGAAACACAGATGAAGCGCAAAAAATAAAAGAAACGTAAAACACAGAAAAAGTGCAAAACACAGAAGAAGTGAGGAAACTCAGACGAAGTGCAAAACACAGAAGAAGCGCAAAACACAGAAGAAGCACAAAACACAGATGAAACGCAAAACAGAGAAAAAGACGAGAAATATAGAAGAAGCGCAAAACACAGAAGAGGTGGAGAAACATAGAAGAAGCGCAAAACATAGTAGAAGCACAAAACACAGAAGATGCGCAAAGCACAGAAGAAGTGGAGAAACACAGAAGAAGCGCAAAACAAAGAAGATGCTCAGAACACAGAAGAAACACAAAACACAGTTGAAACGTAAAACATAGAAGAAGAGTAGAAATACCAAAGAAGTACAAAACACAGAAGAAGTGGAGAAACTCAGAAGAAGCGCAAAACACAGAAGAAGTGGAGAAACACAGAAGAAGCGCAAAACACAGAGGAACCGCAAAACACAGAAGATGCACAAAACAATGAAGATGCACAAAGCATAGAAGAAGTGAAGAAACACAGAAAAAGTGGAAAACACAGAAGAAGCGAAAAAACAGAAGAAGCGAAAAACACAGAAGAAGTGGAGAAACATAAAAGTTGCGCAAAACACAAAAGAAGTAGAGAAACATAGAAGAAGCGTAAAACACAGAAGAAGCGCAAAACACAGAAGATGCTCAAAACACTGAGGATGTTCAAAAGACTGAAGAAGCGCAAAACACAGAAGATGCGCAAAACACAGAAAAGTGGAGAAACACAAAAGAAGCGCAAAATACAGAAGAAGCAAAAAACACAGATGAAACACAAAACATAGAAGAAGAGTAGAAATACAGAAGAAGGACAAAATACAGAAGAAGAGCAAAACGCAGAAAGAAGAAGCGCAAAACATAGATGAAACACAAAACATAGTAGAAGAGTAGAAATACAGAAGAAGCACAAGACATAGATGAAGGGCAAAAGACAAAAGATGCGCAAAAAACAAAAGAAGTGGAGAAACACAGAAGAAGCACAAAACGCAGAAGAAGCGCAAAACACAGAAGAAGCGCAAAAGACAGAAGAAGTGGAGAAAAACAAAAGAAATGCAAAACACAGACGAAGCAAAAAACACAGAAGATGCGCAAAACATGGAAGATGCGCAAAACACAGAAGAAGTGGAGAAACACAGAAGAAGTGTAAAACACAGAAGATTCGCAAAACACTTAAGAAGTGGAGAAAGACAGAAGAAGCGCAAAACACAAAAGAAGTGGAGAAACAAAGAAAAAGTGCAAAACATAGAAGATGTACAAAACACTGAAGATGCGCAAAAGATAGAGGAAGCGCAGAACACAAAAGAAGCGCAAAACACAAAAGAAGCGCAAAACACAAAAAAGCACAAAACACAGAAGATACGTAAAACACAAAAGAAATGGAGAAATACAAAAGAAGCGCAAAACATAGAAGATGCGCAAAACACTGAAGACGCGCAAAACCCAGAAGAAGCGCAAAACACAGAAGATGCGCAAAACACAGAAGATGCGCAAAACACAAAACATAGAAGAAGAGGAGAAATACAGAATAAGCGCAAAACACAGATGAAGCGCAAAACAAAGAAGAAGCATAAAACTCAGAAAAAACGAAAAACACAGAAGAAGCGCAAAACATAGAAGAAGCGCAAAACAAAGAAGAAGCGCAAAACACTGAAGAAGCACAAAACTCTGAACAAGCGTAAAACACAGAAGAAACGCAAAACACAGAACAAGGGGAAAACATAGAAGATATGCAGAACTCGGAAGAAGCACAAAACCCAGAACAAGTGCAAAACACAGAACAAGCGCAAAACACAGAACAAGCGCAAAACAAGATGCGCAAAACATAGAAGAAGTGGAGAAACACAGAAGAAGATCAAAACATAGAAGAAGCGCAAAACACAGAAAAGGAATAAACTCAGATGAAGTGGAGAAACACAGAAGTAGCGCAAAACATAGAAGTAGTGGCGAAACATAGAAAAAGCGTAAAATACTGAAGAAGCGCAAAACACTGAAGATGCACAGAACATAGAAGAAGTGGAGAAACGCAGAAGAAGTGCAAAACACAGAAGATGCGAAAAACACTAAAGATGCGCAAAACACAGAAGAAGTGGAGAAAGACAGAAGAAGCGCAAAACACAGAAGAAGCACAAAACACAGATAAAGCGCAAAGCATAGAAAAAGAGTAGAAATACAGAAGAAGCGCAAAACATAGAAGAAGTGCAAAATATAAAAGATGCGCAAAACACAGAAGAGGTGGAGAAACACAGAAGAAGCGCAAAACACAGAACAAGTGCAAAACACAGAACAAGTGGAGAAAAACAGAAGAACTGCAAGAAACACAGAAGATGCGCAAAACACAGAAGATGCGCAAAACACAGAAGAAGTGGACAAGCACAGAAGAAGCGCAAAACACTGAAGATACGCAAAACATAGAAGAAGTGAAGAAACACAGAATAAGTAATAAACACAGCAGAAATGCAAAACACAGAAGAAGCGTAAAACACAGAAGAAGTGGAGAAACATAGAAGAAGCGTAAAACACAGAAGAAGCGCAAAACACATAAGATTTGCAAAACACTGAACATGCGCAAAACACAGAAGATGTGCAAAACACAGAAGAACAGGAGAAACACAGAAGATGCGCAAAACATAGAAGATGGGCAAAACACAGAAGAACAGGAGAAATACAGAAGAAGCGCAAAACACAGAAGAAGTGGAGAAACACAGCAGAAGTGCAAAACACAAAAGAAGCACAAAACACAGAAGACGCGGAAAACAGAGGAGATGCGCAAAACACAAAAGATGCGCAAAACACTGAAGAAATGGAGAAACACAGAAGAAGCGCAAAACACAGAAGAAGGGGAGAAACACAGAAGATGCGCAAAACACAAAAGAAGAGGAGAAACGCAGAAGAAGTGCAAAACACAAAAGAAGTGGAGAAACGCAGAAGAAGCGCAAAACACAGAAGAAGCGCATAATACAGAAGAAGTGCAAAACAAAAAAGAAGTGGAGAAACACAAAAGAAGCGCAAAACTTAAAAGAAGCACAAAACACAGATGATGCGCAAATCACAGGATATGCACAAAACACAGAAAAATTGGAGAAACGAAGAAGAAGCGCAAAATGCAGAAGATGCGCAAAACGCAGAAGAAGGGCAAAACGCAGAAGAAGCTCAAAACCCAGAAGAAGCCCAAAACACAGAACAAGCGCAAAACACAGAACAAGCACAAAACACAGAAGAAGCACAAAACACAGATGGAGCGCAAAATATAGATGAAGAGAAGAAATATAGAAGAAGCATAAAAACGCAGAAGAAACGCAAAAAATAGAAGAAGCGTAAAACACAGATGAAGTGGGGAAACATAGACGAAGCGCAAAACACAGAAGAAGCTCAAAACACAGAAGATGCACAAAACACAGAAGAAGTAGAGAAACACAGAAGAACCGCAAAAGACAGAAGAAGCACAAAACACAGAGGAAGCGTAAAGCAGAGAAAAAGACAAGAAACACAGAAGAAGTGCAAAACACAAAAGAAGTGGAGAAACACAGAAGAAGCGCAAAACAGAGAAAAAGACGAGAAACACAGAAGAAGCGCCAAACACAGAAGAAGTGGAGAAACACAGAAGAAGCGCAAAACACTGAAAAAGCACAAAACACAGAAGACGCGCAAAACACAGAAGAGGTGCAAAACACAGAAAAATCGCAAAACACAGAAGATGTGCAAAACACAAAAGAAGCACAAAACACAAAATATAGAAGAAGGGGAGAAATACAGAAGAAGCGCAAAACACAGAAGAAGCGCAAAACACAGAAGAAGCATAAAACTCAGAAAAACGCAAAACACAGAAGAAACGCAAAACATAAAAGAAGCGCAAAACACAGAAGAAGCGCAAAAAACTGAAGAAGCACAAAACTCTGAACAAGCGTAAAACACAGAAGAAGCGCAAAACACAGAACAAACAGAAAACGTAGATGATACGCAAAACTCGGAAGAAGCACAAAACTCAGAGCAAGTGCAAAACACAGAACAAACGCAAAACACAGAAAAAGTGCAAAACATAGAACAAGCGCAAAACAAGATGCGCAAAACATAGAAGAAGTGGTGAAACACAGAAGAAGATCAAAACACAGAAGAAGTGCAGAACACAGAAAAGGTACAAAACTCAGAAGAAGTGGAGAAACACAGAAGTAGCGCAAAACACAGAAGTAGTGGAGAAACATAGAAGAAGCGTAAAACATAGAAGTAGCGCAAAACACAGATGAAGCGCAAAACACAGAAAAAGATGAGAAACACAGAAGAAGCGCAAAACACAGAAGATGCGCAAAACATAGAAGAAGTGGAGAAACACAGAAGAAGCGCAAAACACAAAAGAGGTGGAGAAACACAGAAGAAGCGCAAAACACTGAAGAAGCACAAAACACAGAAGATGCGCAAAACACAGAAGATGCGCAAAGCATAGGAGAAGTGGAGAAACACAGAAGAAGCGCAAAACAAAGAAATGCGCAAAACATAGAAGAAGTGGAGAAACACAAAAGAAGCGCAAAACACAAAAGAAGCACAAAACACAGTTGAAACGTAAAACATAGAAGAAGAGTAGAAACACCGAAAAAGTGCAAAACATAGAAGAAGTGGAGAAACTCAGAAGAAGTGTAAAACACACAACAAGTGGAGAAACACAGAAGAAGCGCAAAACATAGAGGAAGCGCAAAACATAGAAGATGCGCAAAACAATGAAGATGGACAAAGCATAGAAGAAGCGCAAAACACAGAAGAAGCGAAAAACACAGAAGAAGTGGAGAAACATAGAAGTTGCGCAAAACACAAAAGAAGTAGAGAAACATGGAAGAAGCGTAAAACAAAGAAGAAGCGCAAAACACAGAAGATGCTCAAAAGACTGAAGAAGCGTAAAACACAGAAGAAGTGCAAAACACGGAAGATGCTCAAAAGACTGAATAAGCATAAAACACAGAAGAAGCGCAAAATACAAAAGATGCACTAAACACAGAAAAGTGGAGAAACACAGAAGAAGCGCAAAACACAGAAGAAGCACAAAACACAAAAGAAGCGCAAAAAACAGAAGAAGCACACAGATGAAACACAAAACATAGAAGAAGAGTAGAAATACAGAAGAAGGACAAAATACAGAAAAAGCCAAAAAAACATAAAGAAGAAGCATAAAACATGGATAAAACACAAAACCTAGACGAAGAGTAGAAATATAGAAGAAGCACAAAACATAGAAGAAGGGCAAAAGACAAAAGATGCGTAAAACACAGAAGAAGGGCAAAAGACAAAAGATGCGTAAAACACAAAAGAAGTGGAGAAACACAGAAGAAGCACAAAATGCTGAAGAAGCGCAAAACCCAGAAGAAGCGAAAAAGACAGAAGAAGTGGAGAAAAACAAAAGAACTGCAAAACACAGAAGAAGCAAAAAACGCAGAAGATGCGCAAAACATAGAGGATGCGCAAAACACAGAAGAAGTGGAGAAACACAGAAGAAGCGCAAAACACAGAAGATATGCAAAACACTTAAGAAGTGGAGAAATATAGAAGAAGCGCAAAACACAGAATAAGTGCAAAACACAGAAGAAGTGGAGAAACACAGAAGATGTGCAAAACACAGAAGAAGTGGAGAAACAAAGAAGAAGCGCAAAACATAGAAGATGTGCAAAACACTGAAGATGCGCAAAACATAGAGGAAGCTCAAAACACAAAAGAAACGCAAAACACAAAAGAAGTGGAGAAACACATAAGAAGCGCAAAACACAAAAAAGCACAAAACACAGAAGATGCGCAAAACAGTGAAGACGCGCAAAACACAGAAAAAGCGCAAAACACAGAAGATGCGCAAAACACAAAAGAAGCATAAAACACAAAACATAGAAGAAGAGGAGAAATACAGAAGAAGCGCAAAACACAAATGAAGCGCAAAACACAGAAGAAGCACAAAACTTAGAATAAACGCAAAACATAGAAGAAGCGCAAAACATAAAAGAAGCACAAAACACAGAAGAAGCGTAAAACACTGAAGAAGCACAAAACTCTGAAAAAGCGTAAAACACAGAAGAAACGCAAAACACAGAACAAGCCGAAAACATAGATGATAAGCAAAACTCGGAAGAAGCACAAAACTCAGAACAAGCACAAAATACAGAACAAGCGCAAAACACAGAACAAGCGCAAAACAAGATGCGCAAAACATAGAGGAAGTGGTGAAACACAGAAGAAGCGCAAAACACAGAAGAAGCACAAAACTCAGAAGAAGTGAAGAAACACAGAAGTAGCGCAAAACACAGAAGTAGTGGAGAAACATAGAAGAAGCGTAAAATACAGAAGAAGCGCAAAACACAGAAGATGCACAAAACACTAAAGATGCGCAAAACACAGAAGAAGTGGAGAAACGCTAATCGCGGCTCGTCGTTCGATCTTAAAATCGATCCTTGAAAACTGGTCAAAAATAATAAATACCAAGGATTGCAGTATAGGATGCAACCTCGAGTCGTCTCACTTAATCGGAACCTAATAAAATGGACCTAAGCTAGTCTATATGTCATAAAGTGCAAGTAAAGTTAGTAAGGAAAGGTGGTTTCGCTCTTGAAATTATTAATGAACTACAATGCATTGTAAAAAGCATGTAAAAACTATTTTTGAGTTTTTGAAAATAGAAAAGAAAAAGATTAAAACAAGTGATAGAATCCTCTTGAAAATGAGCTTTGGCTATCACAGGTCAAAACTAATTTGATGGGAGTAGAAATCACTAAGTTCGAATGGTAAACCTTAAAGGACTCTCTTTATGTCCAGGGTCTTCATTAATGAACTCCATCTCTCAAGACCCCATTGAGCGCTCTTGAGCCTCAGAACCTTAAAGGATTCTTTAAGTCCAAGATCTTGATCAATGAACTCCATTGCTCAAGATCCCGTTAAGCGCATCTTAGTGTGTGCGGTGGATTAGAAATCACTA
>JAOTBA010063524.1:0-11937 GCA_025629845.1 Erythroxylum squamatum | reverse complement strand
AATTAAAAATATATAAAAATAAATATTAGTTTATAAATAATAATTTTTAAATTATTTATTTTAAAAATAAAATATTTTTATTAATACTTTTTAATAAATATTATATAAAATATTAAAATAAATTTAAATAAATAATTTATTAGTAATAAAAATAAAAATATTTTATTTTTAAGTTTTGTTTTATTTATAATTATTATTAGTAATAAAATATTTATTATTATTTTAAAAACTTTGAAAAAGGGGGCGGGGAAAGAGAGGTAGGAGGGAGAGAGAGAGATTTAAAAATTTTTTGAAACTTTTGCAAAAAAATTCCCCAATTTTTTAAAATTTTCGGTACTGACCGGTATTTGGCCGGTATTTTAAATACTGGTTGGTGCAGCTGAAACGGACCGGTACCGACCGGTATTCAAACCCGGTACTGAATTTGGGCCAATAGATACTGGTCAGTACGGTTCGGTACTCATAACACTGCTTCCACGGGAAAAAGTAAAAGCGTTCCAGAAATTTATTCAAAATTGGTGAATATAAAAAATTTTGATTTCGTTTTCAAGTTTTGATTCTCATTTCCTATTTCATTTGGTTAGCTTGCAGTTTTTCTTTTATTTAATTTAAGAATTTTATCGGCTCAAGCTATGCTTTTGCAGCATTACATTGTTCGAGAGTGACATACATTCTATGACAAAGTGACAAACCAAGCTTCAACATCAGATTCTATTTTATTCCCTATCTGAAAGCTAACTTTTGTGTGGATATAATTTGAAATTAGAATTTCTCTTATCCAATTTAGAGTTTTATCAACTTGGTCATGATTGTCCAACTCTGTAGTAGGATCGTGCATGATCGTGGAATATTGTGTATCGGACACGTGGGTGGACGTGAAAATTCGTCCTCTTCCTAGGCCAATAAGATCCTTGAAATTTCTAATTTTACTGTTCTTACTTTATTCTAACTCATCTCATTCACACATTTATTTAGGTCTCACATAAATATATGAATGAGATGAGTTAGAATAGAGTAGGAATAGTAAAAGTGGAATAGATGATACGAAGATCCCTGGTAATAAACATGAGGCCTATCACTAGGTTTTTTGCTGGCAACCTATGCATTTATTACCTTAAACTACACTGCATACTAATGGAAGTTGGTTTATGATGTGGTCTGTGTGTCTCTCTCTCTCGCATTATCACCTCAAAATTGTAAGTATTTTTTGCCCTCTTGAATCGTGCACTGTTGAACCACGTTCTGTCTCCAACTTTAATTGCTTTGCTCTGGGTTTAATTTACTTAACCCAATGAACAAAACTTTATATTCCAATTGTCAGCTTTTCATTAATAAGAAATTAGTAAATCTCTATCATTATCTTAAAGGCATGTTTTCTTGGTCATTGGATGGTTGTGAAAAAATCTTAAGATACTTGAAAATAACTAAAGGTATTTTCTTGGTCTATATTCATAGTAAAGATGAGATTTCAAAATGATCAAACTTATGCTGATAATAATTAAATAGTTCTAACAATATACAATACTCAATGTGCTATAATATTAAGATAGTTAATACAAGGAAAATCCAATATATACAAGACTACTGCAGCTCTAGATCCAAAGGTCACCAACAAATATACATCAAATCATCGGAGAGGAAGAAGATCGACAAAGTGCCCTGCTAACAAAGATTTGAAAAAAAAGATCTTGAAAAAATAGTTGAGGAGAGTCAGACCTCGCTGTGTTAATTAATACTGTGGTTATATTATGCTCTCCTAAGGATTTCAAATGATACATATATATGTATATATTTATAATGTATTACATTCGTAATGCAATTTCATAGCATAATGTTTTTTTTTTCATAAACATGCATGCATTTCTCGTAACAATATCATGTCACATAATCATCACAATCACAAATAATAGTTAATCATCACAATCACAAATAATAGTGGAGGACTGACGAAGAACCCTACGACAAACCCTTTACCCGTAAACTATAGCCATAGGGGCTCTCTTGTTCCACACGGGTCATTTGGTCCAATGTAGTTGACTATCGTCCGGGAGCCACATTCAACCAAACTGCCACAACCTCACTATGACATGATTGCCTTCCAACAGTAAGCTTGACTGCCACAATCATGCTACCTCTCATGTACCATATATCTGTTGGCATCTGAGAACAAGCTCGATCGAACTACCTAACCGCATCATATCTAAATCAATAGACCCAATACTAGCCCAAATTTATATCAACTAATGACTCACTATGCGCACAACCTATTGACACCCACCAGGTAACTCATACTATAACAATCCTTCATATTATCACATAATAAGAAAAGCACCACATGGCACAACAAAAATATGTATAAATTTGTCAATCCCTATGTATGAATGTCATGTGTGCATATGAAAATGATGATGATTTTCATGATGAATATGAAATTCTAATGCATGTTCATAACCACGAATATTAACCCACAGGTAGAATGCGCTCCTGCGCATTGAATCTAGTGTCTTAAAGTAGAGGGTTCTGATCCTAACTAATCTATAGAAAGAAAAGTCGGAATGGCGATTAGGATTTAAAACCTAAACCAATTTTAGATACTCCAAGAATAAGACTATGACTCAACATTAAAGAGCTCTATTTTTTAATTAAAAATGAAGATGTCACGTTTTACGAGGAGTACTGAAAATTTCGACAGAATTTTTCTTGTAAAATAGACATCCGCCTTCTGAAAGAAGGGTAATTCTTGCAATGAAAAGACACTTCTATGAACACCAGTAGTCACATCTCAATTTAAGCCTCCAACCTACAAGTTCATGCACAATTGAGTCCACATTTACATTGCAAAAATTCATAATAAATCCAATCATAATTATAGTATACCAATTTCATAACCATTTTTAAATTTTTATCTCACAAACTATGAAGAATTTCAATACATTGCTTTTATGAAATTTGATCTACATAATATTTAGGAATTTTAAAATTATTTCCTACCATTTCTGAGCTGGTCAAAAAATCATCACCGTCACCGGAGCACGGGGTACACACATCGGCGTCGTAGCGGAGGTGATCTTCACCACCTACATAAAAATGACAAGCTTACCTCCAGGAATCCAATGACACTAGTCTAGTGTCAAACTCCTCCCGGTTTGTGAAAAGCGAAAGTTTAAAGCTCAAAGGTGTCCCATTTTCATTCATCGGGAAAATGGGTCGATTGGTATGGGGTTTCCCTCCTTTCCTAAATTTTTAGGGCCGTTAGACACGATGGTGGTGTTAGTTTCACCAACAATTGACTAAAATAGGAGATCCATGACTTAACTAAATGAACCGAAAATTATAGTTGTGATTCTTCCAAATCTGGGTCATTTTTGAAGAAACAAGTTTATGAGTTTTGTAGAAACTCCCGAGAGCTTTCCATAAAGCCCTAGGTCATCGGAAATGGTGATCAAACGGTGAAGTTAAGAGTGACAGAAGTTGGGAGTGAATAGTAACCTATAGGGAAAAGAGTTTAAGAGAAAAATGAACTTAAGTTTTCTTAAGCTCAACTTATACTTTTACAGGCTTTTCTCTTTAATGGTCCATTATGAGTAATTTAATAAAAATTTGGATCATTACAATGGAAGAGCTGAACTGAGAGTTTACTAAAATTCAAACACTAGTTTTCAATAAAATTAGAAGATAGCAGATTATAAACAAAGGACATCTTCACTTTGAATGGTGGTGTGGTAAGTTGGAAAGGTTCCAAACAAGTAACTGTTGTTGATTTTACGACTGAAGCATAGTATATTTTCCTGTCAGAGGTTGCAAAGGAAGCAATTTGGATCAAGAAGTTCACCATCAAACTTGGTATAGTTCCTAACATTATTGAGCCTATAGTATTGTACTATAACAGCAACAGTGCTATCATATAGAAAAAGGAACCAAGCTCTCATCAACGGTCCAAACATGTGCTTAAGAAGTTTCATTTGATCAGCAAGACAATGAAGCAAAAAGAAATAGCATTAGAGCAAGTTACCACTGAAGATAATCTTGCAGATGCTCTTATTAAGCCATTGTCATGGAAGAGATATGATCGATATATAAATAGAAGAGGTATTAGATTTGTACAGAATTGACTTAATGTAATGGGGAGATTGTTAGTTTATGCCTTTGTAGCTAATTAGTTGGTTGCAATTTTATGTATGTCATTATTATTTTAATTAATAAAGGAATTCTTTATCGTTACGTATTTTGTTACTTACAACTGATGTTTTAATACTAAACATAAAATTCTTAAAATAATTATTGTCCAACTGAAATTAAGTTAAGATCATAATTACAAAATTCAATTTACATTTATATATTATTTATAAACTATTTCTAGTTGTAATTTCATCAAGATGGAATATTCATGAAATAATAAAACTAGAACACCTTATGTTTCTTTCTTATGAATAAAGTAATTGATATCATAAATTAAAGTATAAAGATACTTAAACAAACTTGTGACTGCTTATTAAAGAATAAGTTCATTGAATTGACCCAATTATAAGGATTTGAAATAGAATATTACTTATAAGTTTATGGATTTCATTATCATGTTTGTTGTATACTTAATCTTTGGATTTGAGATACCAAAGTATCTCATATGAGAATTACTATATTTTAATGCTACTTATAATCTATCCCATTTAGGGTAACTCAGTTGATATATATACTTTATGCATAAGTTATCGATTTAGCATTGGACAATTAGAGAGAATATTTTAACGTTCTTTATTGGTGATGATTAAAAGAATTTCCTAGCCAGAGTAAATGGACATTTGAAAAATTATTTTCAAATATCAATTATAAATCAATTACTAAATAGCAAGAACGAATATAATTGGATTTAAAAAGAGTGGACGCTTTATCCATAATCATGTCCAATTAGAAGATTGGATGAGAAAAGGATTAAACTATCATAACCATTAGGTCAAACTACTTTAATATTCCTAATACTTGGGTGGCCATGACATGTTGCTAGATCTCAATGTTAGTCTATAATTATATATTGTTTATTTAGATACTTAAATATAATTAAAACGAGTTTTAATTTAACTATTCTAATTATGAATTATAATTATAATTTATAATCATTTCCAACCTATTAAGAACCTAATAGGTCAACACAAAGAGCAATTAAAAAGAAAAATAATTTAAATTAAATTAGACTTAATTAAAAGTTTAAGAAACTTTTTAATGTGAGATATTTAATTTAATTTAAATTATAATTAAAGTTTGACTTTAGTTATGATTAGAATATTTAATTTTAATAAAAATAAACCTAATATTTTTTATTTATAGGAAATAAGCATAAGGGAGTTAGCAATCCTACTTATTTATATCAAAAGTTGAGTTTTTTTTTTCTGCTCTGTGGATACCATTAGAGACTGGACGCTTGAATAACTTGTGGATGATACATCGACAAGTTTTTAACAGAAATTTCGAATTAGGTACGATTCCTTTATATGATTCAATTATCAAGTTATTTTTCAAGTATTGAGAAATCTTACAATGTTTTATTGTTTCTCGGCATCTATGATTCAATCCTGCCAGTGTCCTAACAATAGACATCGAAGCAAGAGATAAAATGAAAGAGAAAGTTATAGTTGTTAACCATATATTCCTTTATAATAGCATGTAAACTCATCGAGAGCCTTATGATATATTTTTTATCCAACATAACATCTTGCCCAGGGTCAGCCATGGTTTGAACGTAATCTAAAAGATTTATGTCGTCCTATCTTTAGGTTTGTATACAACTCCTTTCAATTATGGTAGATCTATTCACACAAGAGGATTTCTTAATCTTAATAATATTAAATCAAATCATGTACTAATATTCTAGATATATTAGAATAAGAATAAAACTCATAATTGAATTATAATAAATCAATCGATATAATTGCATTGAATAAAAGATTAAAACATATTGTTATCACAAACTAGGGTTTATCACACCTAGAAACACATTTACTTACTATTCATAGAAAAACATGCAGAAAAACTAATTGAAAACAAAGAAATCCTAATTCTAAATCTCCCTTTCTCCTTTACTGATTCTTTTTGCAAGTTTGGATTTGATGTTATTATCTATTAGATCTCTTGAAGTATTATTCGTGTTTTCCTCATCCTTTGATCAAAATCATCACCTTTAAATGTTGCTTACGACTTGAAAACTCTTAAAAATTTGACTCTCTCTAATTTTCCTCCGCTCACGTACTTTTATAGTAAAAATTACGATTTCTGGGACATACATGGTCACTTACACTACTGTGTAGGTGACTATGTAGCTTTAAAAATACCTAAAATCATGACTTTACATGTTTACAAAGACTTACACAAGTATATACACAACTGTGTATCTCTAAGTTGCTACAAATATTTGCTTATGTCATGATTTCATCCGAATTCTTCTCTTTTTGGTCCATGAAGGAAATTATTACCTATAAATGCACTTAGAGCAAATTAAGTACCAAATATATAATAAAAATATGAAATATCAAGCAAAACATGTTAAATATGGGTGTATAATTATATTCAAATATGCATTTATCAAACATCCCCACACTTAAGCTTTTGATTGTCCTTAAGCAAATCATAGTATAAATTATCAACTTTTAAATTTCCATCATTTATTAATCCTAACCTATCCATCCATACTCTAAATCATCATGCCATATTAATCAATTTAACATATAAGTATAACCAAGTTATCCTAAAACTAACTTCATAAGTCAATATTAATAATAATCACATTGACAATCTTATTAAAATCAAAAGTATAAATCTTTACACCCTTACTATAAATCTTTACACCCTCACCATGGTTTCATTTAATGCACTTAAGTGTTTAGAGTAAAAAGTATAAAACTCTCAAATCAATATATGGTTGAATTCTTAACCATAAGTTTGCAATATTATTACATCTCCACCCTTATGTGTAAACTAGAGACAAAAATGAAAAAGTCTGTAAAAGGTTATAATGGGTTTAGGTAAGGTATGATTGGGATAACAAAACTGTGATAAATTTGAAGGAAATTTACTAAGGAATCATTACAAAAAACTTATTACTTCATAATATGTGGGTTCTTGCACTATAAATCCATTAGTATTATATATTTTTTCTATGTTAACAAATTCTTAAATATATAGACATTTCACAAGATCGGGCATTCATCATATACCACAATTAAAGAAATATTAAACCTTTCAAAATTTAAATTTCAAGTTTCAATCATTCAAGTAATGTAAATAACTTTCAGGGTTCAAAAAAATAAAAAGGCTTAAAGAAATATAAGATAAAGGTTAACAATATGGTTATAATCAATGAAAAAGGCTAAGGCTCAAAATTGTTTATTCCTAAAGGGTAAAATATGGTAAGATAATTATCAAAAAAATAAGCTAAAAAATTGTTGAATCTAAGTGTCTTTATCACTTCAATGCTTCTAATTTAACAAATATTATCTCAATATATATAACAAAAGCAAGTTCTAAAATCATTTAACTATGCATGACAACACATATAAAAGAAATAAAATAGCTTAAATATTGATGAATTTTTTTGCTCTTAGATTTAAAAGCTCACAAAAAACTGGTCTTATGTGTGTAAAGAATACGCAATTTTCATTTAACTTAACTATTTCAATGACTACTAACAACGTGACTTAGAAAAGCAAGTTTATTAACTATCATCCTTTGCATACTATTTCAAGTCAATATTCAATAATTAAATAAAGTATCTATGGACAAATTTTAGCTAATTCAGAATATTAGTTAATAAGATTTAATAAAAAATATTATAATAAGCTTAAGAAAATTAATATCCCCTTCCCCACACTTAAAATTGTACATTGTCCCCAATGTACACAATATAAGCATATATGAAAACTGAGAAAGTGGAGTTTTGTAATTCCCTGAGTGATAAGGATTTTTTATTTTGATTTTCATGATTTAGGACTTTCCATCTGATACTAGATACTAACATCCTTGCAAAATATAAAGAAAAAGAGATAAAAGATAAAAGATAAAAGAAAAGAAAAATAAAAATAAAGAAACAAAATATGGAATATGAAAATAAAAATGGCATCATATAACATGAAATAAAGTCCTATGCTAACACAAAAAATGGAAGCAACATGAAATAGAATTTAAAACAAAACATATCATAATTTATGGGTTACCTTCTATGTAGCGCTTGTTTAATATTGTTAGCTCGACATACCCTGTAAGTTTACCATCATCCGAAATCTATAATGAATTGCTTGCTTTAACTTGTTTCTCCCTAAGGCAGTTTAGTAGCCTATAAATAAGCCACATGTTGCAAGATAATGGTGAGGACATAATTTATAAAATTAATAAATCTAATTAACTGCATTAATTCCCTTTTAGTGGAAAACTGTTAACAAAATAAGAAATAGCAAAACTCTATGAATCTTCGGTTAACTCAAATAATTTATCTTCTCTAAAATGGGAACCATCTGCAATGAAGGTAACTACCAATGATTCATCAATAGTTCCCTCATTTGCCTCCTCCTTTTATTCTTCTAGATCCACCTTTGTCCATTCTTCTTCTATTTCCTAAATAATTTTGGCCTCGTCTTCTTCTTCAATTCTATTTTGCCACTTCTCAACTTCTGCTTCTTAAATAGAGGCTTCCTCTTCTTCTTCGTCCTCTACTTCTGAAAGCTCATTTCCACTCCTAAGGGTGATTTTCATTCCATATTCGTTAGGATTTATTTTAGTAGTACTAGGCAAACACCCTTGTAGTCTGTCAGATAATATTCTCTCTAGTTGACTAACCCGATTCTTGAAGTTATGTACATAAGCCTTTAATCTCTAATGCCTCATGTTTGATTCTTGAACATATTTAGCCATCATATCCTCTCGAGTTAGCTTCTTAACTTGAGGTGCATGTTGTCATAAATATTCAGCTAGAGCGTAATCAATCCATCCATAAGCATAAGAGTTGCTCCACTTTAAATTATAAATATTATTTGATGTTGGTCATATATGCTTGGTTGCTCCTAAATTAGATTAGTGCTTGACATTTATGATCCTAGTGGTTACTCCGAAAAATTTCACAACACAAGTTGGAATTTGGTTGAGCTTCTGAAAACATTTCACCAAACATTTCTTTCCAATATGGTGATGTTGTTAAAGGCAGTGCCTCATTATAGCTCCTATAAGAATACTAACCGCTCCATCCATCTATTGTGACTTGTGGCTATAGCAATAAATCTTAAATCCTAACAATAACCCACAAACTTAAGGTCAAAGTAAAGAAGTTCAAAAGATAATTAAATGAATAAGCTAAAGACAAAATAACAAATAGTCAGATTAATAAAATCTAGGCTTTCTAAATATTACAATCCCCTGAAACAACGCCAAAAACTTCATTGACTTGGAGTAGATCAATATTTAAATTTATCGCAAATGTAAGACATAGTTATAGCTAGTACAAGCAAGTACAGGTCGATCCTATGAAGACAATAAGTATTAGTAATTTCCCTTTTTCTATTATTAAACCTATGAATCAGAACTTGGTTTTTAATTAAAAATTAAACTAAATAAATAAATAAAGTAAGATTAAACCATAATGAAACACAAGGTGGAAATTAATTAGAAGAATTAATATCAAATAATGGTGTCTAGGTGATAAATCCCTTTAAGAACCATTAGATATTAACCCTTTATCATGCAATTAGATTATTGATTGTTGGACTGTGAAAATTCCTACCTTATGTTAATATCTCTCTCATGACTATTAACAACTAATCCATCAATTGATTCGTTTAACTATTTCTAGTTAAAACCCCTAGGATTGCGTTATCGATTTATGAATTCTGCTATTAAGTTTGACCCTAATCTAGAGTATGTTGCCCTATCTCTATGTTTGCATGCAGATCTTTCCAATTATAGTAGATCCATATATATAAGAGGATTTGTCAATCTTAGTCATATGAAATCAAATCATGCACTAATATTTTAGATATATTAGAAAAAAGATTAAAATGTATAATTGAATTGCTATAAATCAATAGTATAATTGCATTAAATAAAAGATTAAAACAAATTGTTATCACAAACTAGAGTTCATCACTCTTAAACACTAAACACGTTTATCTATTAATCATAAAAAATGAAATCAAAGATAAAAATGCATAAAAACTAATAGAAAATAAAGAGATTTTAAATCTCCTTTTTTCTTCTACTGATCTTCTTACAATTTTGAATTTGATGTTGTTATCTACTGGATCTTTTAACGTATTCTTCGTGTTTTCCTCATCCCTTGATCAAAATCATCTTTTTAAGCTATTGCCTCAGTATTTAAGCTTCGTGTGCACTAAATGGATGTTAAGACAACTTTCTTAAATGGTGATCTAGATGAGGAAATTTATATGATACAGGTCGAGGGGTTAGAGTGCCTGGTCAAGAACAAAAGGTATGTAAATTGGTTAAGTCTTTGTATGGACTTAAACAAGCTCCCAAACAATGGCATGAGAAATTTGAAAATGAAAATTTCAATCATGGTTGATTCTTGCATTTATGTGAAATCTGATGCCAATGGTTGTGTGATCATAACTCTTTATGTAGACGATAAGCTTATTTTTTTGGTACTAGCTTATCTATATTTGATACTACCAAAAGTTTGCTAAAGTCTTCATTTGATATAAAAGATCTTGGAACAATGGGCTTTATTTTGGGAGTTAAAGTTGATAGGACTAACTTTGGTTTTAGGTTGAATCAAACTCATTATGTTGAGAAAATTTTGAAGAAGTTTGGTTACTATGATGTTGATCCAGTCAAAAGTCCCTATGATGTTAGTGTTGCTTTAAAGAAAAATTTTGGTGATAGTGTAAACCAAGCTAAGTATGCTAAAATTCTTGGTAGTGTGATGTATTTGATGAGCTATTCTCATCTTGATATTGCATACTATGTGAGTAGACTTAGTAAGTATACTCATAATCCTAGTCTAAAGCATTAGAATGCATTGATTTCTTTTGTTGAGATATTTGAAAGGTACTCTACATTATGAATTATCTTTTGGTGGGCATCCTCCTGTATTAGAGGGGTATTATGATGTTAACTAGGTTACGGAGAGTGGTGATATACACTCTACCAGTGGTTATATTTTTACCTTAGCAGGAGCTATTATGTCTTGGAAATCTTCCAAGCAAACTTGTATTGCGAGATCAACAATGTAAGCTGAGTTTATGGCTTTGGAACTAGTAGGACAGGAATCTGAGTGGCTAAGTAATCTCTTAGTAGATATCCTACTTTGGGAAAAATCAATTCCTTTTGTGTTACTTCATTGTGATTCGCATGTTGTCAAGAACAAGACATATAATGGCAAAAGTAGATATATCAGATTGAGACATAAAATTGTCTATGCTTTAATTAGACATATTGTAATTTCTTTAGACTATGTCAAGTCAAAGAGAAATTGAGCGGATTCATTTACAAAAGCTTTGATTAGGAAACTAGTTTCAAAGCATGCTAAAGGGATGGGGTTGAGCCCAATTGTGTAGTAACCTCATGATGGACACCTGTCTTGGGAAGCCAAGTTTAACGGGTCAAACGAAGTTATGTAGTGACTACTTACTTATACATTTTTTGTGGAATAATACTGAGATATTCAGTTGTTGAATAGCATCTTTTAGCATGACTTTACTGCATTTGATGAGGTTGGATTGTCTAATCCTTAATGAGTTCCATAGCCCAAGTTTGGGTGGTGTGAGCAATACACACTTGATGGACTCACCTACATGATTGTGGGGGCCTAGTGATTGAGCCAAGTTTACTCTATAAATTGGCTTCATTTTCTTAACTGTTTATGCAATCGTTGACTCCTAATTGATGATTTTGTGCTTAAAATTGGTTCCTTACATCGAGCTTTCATAATTTACAAATTGCAAG
>JAOTBA010063502.1:0-11938 GCA_025629845.1 Erythroxylum squamatum | reverse complement strand
AAACAAATTTTTTAAAGAGGAATTATGGATAAAAATTTCAAGTAGAACCATAACATCTTCAATTACATCAATGTTAACAGTGGTAGGCATTAGCCTTGGTTCATTTGAGTCAGCTTTCCAATTTGGAAAAAATTCTTCTGGAGAGAAAGACACCATATTAGATAATTGTGTTACTACTCCAGAAGAAACAAGAGAAATGCATCCAGTACTATATCACTGACTTTCACGCCTGTATGTTCTTGCTCAGTACAAAACTATAAGCAAATGAGTTTGACGCAATCTCCAGAAGCCATCTGAAACAAAAACAGAATAAGAAGAAGAACTTGGTTACCTTCTACCTGGAACTTCCACAAACAACTAAAACAGTGGGAACCATCGACCACTGAGCTATACGCAACACAGATCTCAGTCAATTCCCAAATAAATCAAAGAACAATAAGCACCAGTTCCCCACCCCTGAAATGAAAATTATTACGAAAATAAAACATGGCAGAGAAGCGGAACAAGCAAAAATGGCCTACAACCGAATTCTCATCCCTTCGAAAAACCCATTAACATAACCTAATCCCAATCCCTCACTCTATCGATACCCATTCCTACCTCACCCTATCGATACCCATTCATCCCTTACCCAATCGACATCCAAAATTGCATTGAAGTGGGAACAGAAGAGAAGAATCTGCAAGAAAAGAAATAACTTACCGTGTTATCAGTGGAGATGAAGCCGCACGAAGGAGGTGTCCTGCGGTTGTTCAATGGAGTCATTTGTTTTAGGTTTCGTGGGAGACGTTAAAAGAGGTTATTTTTGACTTTTCAAAATGTTGTCCGACGGACAAATGTTGTCTGTACCTCAGTTTTGGATTGGACAGAAATTTCTGTCCTTATCCACTGAGGACGGGACAGAAATTTACGAAGACAGCAAGCAAACAGCGTTAAGAGCAGAACTTTTGCGTCCTTGTCCATTGTCCTCACCCATGAGGACAGTAACCAAACGTTGGGTTGGACTTGTGTTGAGAAACAAAAGGACAATTAATTAGGTAAATGTACACTATAAATATGGCATTATAAGGGAGAGAAATTTTACGAAAACAATTGCAAAACCAAATCTTCAACTATAGTTGTAGGGTTTTTCTAATCAGAACTTGTATGCATAATCAGCTGAAGAAATGGTATTCACAAACCAAAAAGGTGATGGAGTTCTTCAAAGGTCAAAATGGCAAAATTCTGTTTTAAAAATGAAAACATAACGACTAGAACAATGCAACCCAGGTTTTATGTTGAATTCTTAGTTGATGATGGTACGGTTCTCGAAATCTTTTGACAAGGTTTAGACTTTCAGACTTTAGGTTAAGTTGAACAAATAAGGAATAACTATAAAATAATTCCTAATAACACAAGTCTTAACAGGCTCGGCTCAACTTCATATCATATTTCATCAAGCATGTCAACATTAAGAATATCGAGATACTCCGAATGGAAATTATCATCAATAAGTACCTTGATAACGCTGTTACTACTCCTTTTATATATGTTCTCTGAATGTGTGAAAATTTGGCCCAATATTTCCCCTTTGTTCTCCCATACTTTTCTCCAGTAAAGGACAGCACCAGATTCTTAGAAAACAGAGGGAGGATGGCAAACTCTCCTCTGGCAAGGTTTTTAGATGAGGGCACTCCTCGATTGCTAAGCTTTCGAGGGAAGTAAGGCGGTAAAGTCCTTCCACATACCTTATACTCTGGAGATTACACAAATGAAGAGTGACTAGACTGGGTGGCAGACCTTTTTCTGGTAGGGATGCAATTTGAGGACAATTCTGAATCTGCAATTATCTGAGAGAGGTGAGATCGTGAAATCTTTTGTTGAACAGAAAATCCAAATTCTGGAAATCACTAATTCCAAGGTAGGTAAGAGTAGAGGGCAAACCCTCATCTACCACCAACTGTAGCTTGGGACAATTTTGAATTGTCAACTTTTCAAGAGAATTGAAGTGTTGAAGCCCTTTATAGTTCAGAGATTTCAAATTTGGCAGGTCAGAAATATGAAGATACGTAAGAACAGGGGGCAGCAGGGTCACCTCTGGAAAGCATTCCATTTCTTTTTCTTCATAAAGCTCAATACAAAAGAAAGTAAGAGAGGTGAGTTTCTGCAAATCCCAATTCATACGCCCGACGATTAGTTTGTTGCAATTGTAAATAGTAAGTGATTGTAGTTTCAAATGTATACCATCTCTTGAAAATGTCTCGAGTTTTGCGCATCTAAATATTTTCAACGTCAAAAGGGAAGGGAGAAGAGAATGCATACTCTCGGCTACATACTGCTTATGTCTCTATCAGATCACAGGAGGAACGACACCATATGAATTTATCTGTGTTAACAACCTTAGTCAGAAAATCTGCCATGTTGTGCTTCGTGTTGATCTTTTTCACAGTAATTATCCCTTCCTCCACTTTCTCACTAACGAAGTGGTACTGCACTCGAATATGTTTGCTCTTGACATGAAAGGCTGAATTCTTTGTAAGATGCAAAGCACTTTAGCAGTCACAAAGTAGAGAAATTATCTCCTGTACATGCTCGAACTCCTCCATGACCAACTTCAACCAAACTGTTTCCTTACTAGCTCGTGTAGCTGCAACATATTCTGCTTCCATTGTTGATGTAGCCACAACTGACTGCAGTTTAGATACCCAGCTTACAGCTCCGCTAACAAGTAAGAACACATATCCGGTGGTGGACTTGCTTCTGTCGAGATCACCTGCATAATCTGAGTCAACATACTCACAAATACCTGTGTCTGATCCTCTGTAACATAATGCAGCATTCAACATTCCTTTGATTTAACGAAGAATTCTTTTTACTGCTCTCCAATGCTCTCTACCAGGATTTGCCATGAACCGACTTACAACTCCCACTGCATGTGCAATGTCTGGTCTGGTGCTGACCATGGCAAACATCAGGCTACCTACTGCCGATGCATACGATACTCGAAACATCTCTATTTTCTCTACTTCACTACTAGGACTCATCTCAGAGGACAACTTGGAATTAATAGGGAGTGGGGTGGATACTGGCTTACAGTCCTGTACATTGAAGCGCCGCAAGACCTTCTTCAGGTAATTTGTCTGAGAAAGCCAGATCTTCCTATTGTTCCTATCTCGGTGAATCTGAATCCCAAGAATCTTGTTTGCTGGTTCTAAGTCTTTCATCTCAAACTCCCTAGCCAACTGAGTCTTTAATTCCTGAATACGATCTTTATTGGGGCCTGTAACCAACATGTCGTCAACATACAATAGCAATATGACAAAATCATCACCTCCAAACCTCTTGTAATACGCACAAGGGTCTGCGTATAATCTATTGTATCCCAGACTCATGATGAAAGAATCAAATCTCTTATACCAACACCTTGGCGCCTGTTTGAGTCCGTATAGAGATTTGTTTAACCTGCAAACCAATTTCTCTTTTCCTCTTTCTTCAAAGCGTTCTGGTTGGAGCATATAAATCTCTTCTTCAAAATCACCATGAAGAAAAGATGCCTTTACATCTAACTATTCTAGATGTAAATCATGCATTGATGATAATGCCAAAACTATACGAATGGTAGTTAATCAAACCACAGGTGAGAATATTTCATTGAAATCAATACCTTCCTTTTGAGCATATCCTTTGACCACCAATCTTGCCCAATACCTCTCTAACTGGTCATCACTGTTTCTTTTGATCTTGAACACCCATTTGTTGCCAGTGGGTTTCCTCCCTGATAGTAGTTGTACAAGATCCCAAGTCTAATTCTTATGCAGAGCTTCGATCTCCTCCTGCATTGCTCCTATCCACTGATACGCATCTGAACTGCCTACTGCTTCTTGGAAGGTTGATGGCTCTCCATCTTCAGTGAGTAGACAATATGCTACATTGCTATCCATAATATAATCAGAATGCCAGCTGGGAGCTTCCCTTGTGCGAGTTGATCGTCTAATTCCATCGACTTCAGCATCCGATAGTCTGATTTCATCGACTTCAGCATCATTCTTCATAAGATTTTGATCCGGCACTACTTCAGAGGTATGTTCATTCACATGTATCACCGTAATATCTGACCCTGATGTACCTGCATCTTCACTACAGTGCTTATCTTCCATGAAGATGACATCCTTGCTGATAACGACCTTGTGGGTAGTGGGATCCCACAGTCGATACCCCTTTACACCATCAGCATAGCCCAAGAAAATACATTTCCTAGACTTCGGATCCAACTTTGAAACATTCGGGGCATGGTACATCACATATGCAGGACTTCTAAAAATATGAAGACTAGAATAATCTACTAGTTTACCTGTCCACAACTCCATCAGTGTCCTCAAATCAATTATCATTGACAGACTCCGGTTGATCACATAACAAGCGGTGTTAACAGCTTCAGCTCAAAAGGACTTCTCCATACCAGTTATCGCCAACATTGCCTTGGTTCTCTCCAGTAACGTTTTGTTCATCCGCTCTGCCACACCGTTCTGCTGTGGAGTATATGCCGTTGTGAACCGTCACTTGATACTATTTTGCTTACAGTAACTATCAAACTCTGCACCAGTGTATTCTCCTCCATTGTCTGTCCTGAGGCACCTTATCTTCTTTCTTGTATCCAACTGGACTCGCGCTTTGTATTCCTTGAAGGTCTGAAACACATCTCCCTTACTCTTGATTGGATACACCCAACATCTCCTAGAATAGTCATCAATGAATGATACGAAGTACTTCGCTCCTCCCAAGGATACAACTGGTGCTTGCCATACATTAGAGTGAACCAGTTCTAGAGCATTTGTGCTTTTAGAATCCGATGTGTTGAACTTCAATCGATGTTGTTTGCTTGTCACGCACTGCTCAGAAAATGGTAGTGAAACCTTTGTGAGCCCAGGAAGTAGCTTCCGGTCTACAAGAATCTTCATTCCTTGCTCCGACATGTGATCAAGTTTCCTGTGCCATATCATCGAAGACCTCTCATTGTTACTCAAGGCAACTGAAGCTTCTCCATCCACCAAAGTCTCTCCCTTTGCCATATATAAGTTGGCAGCTATCTTCTCTGCCTTCATTATCACTAGCGTTCCACGAACTATCTTCATGATTCCCCTTTCACACTCCATCTTATAGCCGAGGTCGTCCAATTGTCCCAACGACAATAGATTGTTTTGAATTCCCTCATCATGTCGTACCTGTTGAATAGTACGAGCAGTTCCATCGTACATCTTTATCTTGATAGATCCAATTCCAACAACATTCATGGCCTGATCACTGCAGCTATATACAACACCTGCTGAGACTGGTTCATAGTGATAGAACCATTATTTATGAGAGGTCATGTGATAGGTTGCACTAGAATCAACCAACCACACATCCTGCGTCATCCTCTTGCCATCATGTGTTGTTGATGCTTCACAGGTCAAGGCATTATCGACGTCTGATCTGCTTGCAATATTTCCTTGATGGTCAACAACTCTTCCTTGAGGACTAGAACTCTGTTTCAAGTTCCAACAAACTTTCTTGTAGTGACCTTTCTTGCCACAATTGTAGCACTTGAAATTTTTCTTACTCCGAGATTTTGATCTACCGTGTTGTTGACTCCCACTGGGACCGCATTCCATCGATCTACCTCTTGTTACCGCCAATGCCTCTACTTGTTATAAAGATCCCTCTTTATTCTTGCACCGCTTTTCCTCATCAATGATCACAACTAAAATATTGTCGAAGTTCAAACTTTCCATAGGCAAGTTGGCCGTCAAGTTGATGATGAGTTGATCGTATGAATATGGTAAACTCTGAAGTAGAATTTTCGCTCGCTCACTAGTCCCTATCACACAACCCGTGTTTTTGAGTTGTGAAAATAGAGAATTCAGTGTATTGACATGCTCAGTCACTGTCGAAGATTCTGACCTTCGCAAAGTGTACAACTTCCTCTGGAGAAATATTCTGTTGTGTAGGGACTTTGCCTAGTATACACTTGTCAGATAATCCCAAATTTCTTTGGATGTCTTCTTCTTCTCTATACTTGACAATATCCCATTTGCCAATCCGAGATGTAAATTTGTCGTTACATTTGCATCCATTTATTCCCATTTTTCGTCGGTGATATTATCTGGTCTTTTGACGATCGCTACGAGGCACTTATCTTTAACTAAGATAGCCCTCATTCTCATCTTCCAAATCTAGAAATTTCAACCGTTGAATTTATCCATCTTATATTCTCCTTTTACTTTTAACATTCTGCCAAAAAGCTCCTCTGACTATTTCATGTAAGTCGACCCCACACGTAAATAGTAACCGCATGGGCTTCACACAAAACGAGCCTCACAAATGATGACACTGACCAATTTAGGAATATCAGGAGACAGTGGGTCTCACCAGGTATGAAAACCGAAAGGTGGTCCCACAAGTGTACCGTGCACACCCGAGGGTACCACAAAATCTAATTTACTTTCTGATGTGGAGGATCCACACTAAGTGGCAACCACAGAACATACGATAAATAGATTTAAACTTAACCTAAGTATGACTCTGATACCACTTGTTGAAAAAGAAAGCATGGAAAAGGAAAATATGAAGGAAATAAGGAAGAAATTAAAGAACACAAGAAATTTACCTAAAAAACCTCAATAGGCTAAAACCCACGAAGAAAAAAGAATTTCATTATAACAGAAAATTAGGAATTACAAAATTAATCCTATAATTTATACGTACAAAAGAAATTTTGTTTTTCGTGCATTGAAGGAGGAGGAGAAAACTTCTTTTATAAGTTTCCTTCCTCCTCTTGGGATGAGTGTCTTAATATTTTTCTCACACATCTTATTTGTTGAATTAAAACCAGAATCGGGCCAACGTCATGGCTTCCAAAGCTGAGATTTGGTTGAAACACCCTTACTTTGTGCAACGTTAATTAGTGTTGTTTGACAGTTTTACGTCCAAAAAGGACATCATTTCCAGCTAAGAACCACTTTGCCTGCAATAACATTGAATCATCCAATGACCTCCCAAACAGATGGATCAGCTCCGAGAAAAGAGGTGCACAGGTCTGACATAACCTTGCAAGGAGAAGTTGTTCTCATTTTCTGAAACAACTGTTTTTTCAGGACCAGGTGAGGAGGAACGGATTGCATCAGCCGGTGATATATCATGAGTCTCAAGTTTGTCAATAAGGGATTCATTCAAAAGAAGCTGCCAATGAAACTTTGCGGCTGCAGTGTATCCAGTAAATTTACAATTTTATCCAGAAGTTTAGTCTCACTTTTGGCAGAGTTGAACTTTGGATCCACCTTGTGCAAGAACCTGATTTGCATCCTCTCGCACAAGTACGGACTGTGGAATTTTACAATCAATGATAGCACTCAAAAACAATCTTCCACGAAGAGGGAAAAAGCCCATTGACCTAAATTTTGTATCCAAACCATTTAACTCCAGCATCGTAGCAAATTCTGCATCCCTCAACTATAAGATTATAAAATCCTTGAGTATCCCTCATACAGACATCCCGAAAAGGCAAGTGCCTTGTAGCATCACCAATGGCCACCGTCATTGATTGATATAATTGATTAATGCCGTCACGGCTTAAAAGATTGCCAGTAACAATGAATGGCCTCCAAATAAGAAAGGCAAATATAGAGGAAGTACCAAGCTTTGAGGAAGCATACGCTGCATCCTTGAAAGAGAAACTATGGATGGTTCACCCAAGAGGTCAACAAGTAAGCCATCAGATACCGTTCTGCAATTACCCGCAAGCAGTCTAAACCAGTGCACATAAATATCAACTGAATTACCCACCTTGAAATTCCCTGGCGAACGAGTATTACCATTAGCATTGGATTTTGTACTCCTTAAAGATTGAATTACGTTAATTACCAAAAAAAAAAAGATTGAATTACGTCTAATCCTTCTTTTAATCTCAACACAGAAACAATTCTCTCCAGGGAGCTGACACCATGGATAACAGCACCGACTACAAGCGCAGAAATTGCAGCAGCACTTTTAGTTCCTTTTCTTAAAACTGATTTTCCAGAATTATTCACAATCTCATCAGAGGTGTTTGCAATAGAATCATGGGATTCAGGTGACAACTGAAATTGACTTCGTGAAGCCTTCACAGGAGCGAAAGCTGCAGCAAGAGCAGAAGAGGCTTCTGTTGCAAGAGCTATCTCAAAAACACGGCTTTGACGCTCTCCAAGAGCCTCCTTAAGCAGACACAGGCAATTGGTATGAACACACAAAATGCGTCTAGCGAGGCCCCATGAACTAAAAGTAGAAGAAGAATTCAAATTGTTACTGCCTGCAGCAAAATCTGGTATTTTCCACATGGTTGGTCCTATGCTATTCACTATAGCAGAGATAGCATTACACACTAGAGATGGGTCATCTTCCTGAGCAGCACCACCAGTCTGCTGAATACAGTCCATCAGCCCATTATTATCTGTTGAGCTATCTGATATCCATCATTAGACTTTTCTAGACGAGGACGGACCTTTTGGTGGACCAGAACCAAAAAGCTTTCTCTCTTTACCAAATAAATAGTGAAATGCATCGTCAATATGCCTTTGGACTACATCTCTCATGCTCACACCCACTCTGGACAACCAATTACCACTTATCTTTTGACGGAGAAAATTGTGAAGATCTTCAATCCCTGAGGGGACCCAAGTTCTGTTGATCGTCCAGATTCAAGCTCAGAAAGAAGTCTTTTATCACATGTTAACTTAAAACTCTTCTCCCACTCAAGGATACTAGGCAAATGACCATATTTTTTCAGTATATACCGGGAATAAATTAAGGATGGTGAAGCTGAAACTCTTCCAGAAGAGGCAAGCAGTGTTGCAGCACGTTGAGTTACAGCTGACAAGACTTCAGGACAGGATCTGTAGCAATAAGCGCATTCTCATACCTAAGTGAATGCACAATACGCCAAGTGAGAGGAGCAACTTTATCATTTATTTCATTCAGTTTCAATGACAGAGGATAAAGAAGGAAATGCGCAATTTATGCAACCAGTAACAATCATGGTTTTGTAGAAATTTGGAAATTACGTCAAAATTTCTGGATAGAATGCAAATCAAATTGGATTGATTAACTAGAGCTATAGGAAGATCAGAGAATCCTACTTTGTAGAGAAAACATATTAACCTGAAAACAGAAAAAGAAGAGCATATTCGGCAGATATATTCTAGGAGCATTTTATACAGTTAATTGTTACAAAACCTTCATCACTAGTATGCCAAAACGTTTCTCCTTTTCCCAGATGGGATTAGGTAGAGAGAGTGGGACATAAAGGGATACGGAGAGTAACATGTACGTGTTTTCTACTAAGCTATACCATGGCCACCAAAAAATGCAGAAGAAAACAAATCAAGTGAGCTATAAAATGCCACAGAAGTTCTTGAACAAATTGGATGTAAGTAGCAGACACAAAGAGCACAATAAGATATGAAAAGCAATCCTCTCAACAAAACCTCATAATCAGTTCGATCGTAAGAGCTCACCTTCTAAGCGATGATATCAAGAAAGTCTCTCCAACTTCACATGCATGCTCTTCCACATTCCTTGGCAGCAACATTACATTACTCCCACTATGAATTCTAAGATTAATTGGAACTTTTGGCAGTAACCAAAGTAACAACTTGGCTTGTGTACTAAATCATTACAAGAATCCATCATATACAATATAGCAGATAACTCATCTTCACCAAGCTTCCACCTTACACTGCGTCTATCATCAACTGCAACAAAAGGACGACTAAACTGTCCAATCTTAGCCGTATTCTTTTCAGCCTGCTCAACAAGCTCCCTAACAACTCTAATTAACCAAACTGTAATGGTCCTTTTCTCCATAAGACGTAGTCTCTTTAGAGCTTTTCCAATCGAGACGATATCACCACCATGCATTCTTTGGGTCCCATCTAATTGTTTATCCCCTTCCATTCCAGCTCTGTGATGAGGGCAGTTTACCTTGTTATCACAAACATGGCTGATAGAAGCTCCCTGGCTACTCTCAATCCTACAGTGGCTAACTGAGCCAGACTCTGACTTTTACGCACAACCTTTTGCCTACCCTTAGAAACCTGTTTCGATGACTTAATTGGTGGATCAACTTTTGAAGAATCTACGGAATTCGGTCCCTTATTATTACCCACCAGCTATCATCAGCATCCAATGTTGGAGAATGTCCTTGAAGGCACAAGGTCCTTTCTTCACTTAACTTTTGTCTCTTTACTTTCCTACAATCTTCACACCCAGGGCCACCTTCTACTAAATCAGCAGACCTTTGAACACCCCCATGAGATACGTAGAAGAGAAAATGTCAACCATCTCCTGGCCTTCTGATTGTCTCGGGCCCAGATTAGGAACAGATCATCTGTTCCGTTACCCTGTCCTATTCTGTTTCGTTGGATGGATGGATGCTTGTAAAACATGATAGGAACAGAGTAATAGCAAGAGCGGATCTAAACTGAGATTTTGGACTGCTCGTCATCATGATTTTCGTCATCATCATATCATCATCATTGTCATTATGATGATGCTGAAGAGGATTTGTTCTCAGTGAAATCATATTGAATTGAATCGAATCAAATCAAATTGGAAAAGCGATGCAAATAATATTGATGTACATTTGTAATGAGCGAGGTCAGATCGAATCTTAAATTAGATCAAATCAAATTTAAATTTTGATTAACTTGAATTCAAAATTGGATGAAATTAAGAATTTTTTAAATTTACATTTTTAAAAAACTTTTTGTTAAAATTGAGATAAATTACATTTTTAATTTTTGAATTTTAAAATAAAAATTGTAATCTTAAATTAAATTTAATTAATTCAAATTTTAACCATTATTTTGAGCCCGAACTTTGAGTTAAAATATCAACTTATTATAAATATTCACCTTCTATTTTTTTTTTACATTTTTCATATTTAGTAATAAAATTGGAATAAATAAAAATGTTTGTTATAAAATAAACGCTAACATTTATAATACTACACTAAAATGGAATTATTTTCTCTCAAATGTGCTAGAAAAAGAAATAAAAATCAAACACCCATAATAAAAAATCAATTTTACCAGCCCGACCTTTTTTAAAATTAAAAGTACAAAACGACGATAAAAGATCGATTTTATCGGCCCAACCTTTTTTAAAATTAAATACTTTAAAGTGTCTGATCTTAAGCTGGGTCGGGCCCGTTCAGGCCTAGAAAATCTGACCAAAATTCGGTCAACCAAGGCTTGACCCATTAACTTGGGCCCTGTTCAACCCTTTTGCAATCCCCAATAAACACAAACATTTATAAAACTATGCTAAAATGGATTTATTATTTATTATTTCACAAACATACTAAAAACAAGCAATAAAATCAGACTCTTACAATTTATTTTCTGTATTAGTTTTGAATAGGAGATTAGTTAATAAAGTATTTTGCTTTTAATAATAAATGTTAAAATGTTATTGATGAAAGAAAAGGAAGAAAATAACTTCTTTTCATCTATTGTATTCCGTTTTAGTTTTTCATATGTTGAAAATTATTTAGTTTTACAATCATAATCATAATTATTAATTAATGTATACAAATTAAAGTAACAAATACACAAATATTTATCATTAGATTGTGGCTTTGGCAAAGATTTATTTGTATATTCAATATATTATATAATTATAAGAATGCCATGAAAATTTCAAAACTTTATAGTAAAAGTTTTGGTAAATGTACAATTTAGTTTGATAGAGACACTAAAAAGAAAATTAATCTAATTGAATAAGTTTTTCTAATTGATAATTTTTTTTATTTTTTTACACTAAAATAATCTAAAAATTGTCTTGATTTCTTTAAAAAATTTGAATTCAAACTGGTTCAGCCGGATTCTGACTGAACGGAACGTTGCCGTTTGGATCCATGTGTGGATTGCTTACTGCGCTGATCTTG
>JAOTBA010063485.1:0-11939 GCA_025629845.1 Erythroxylum squamatum | reverse complement strand
GGAGAAGAAGTTAGAAAAGTTGTGACAGAAGGACATTCATACCTTCTAAGGAGCAATTCTGCTCTAGTTAGGTAGAAATACTATATTTTTATACGGTAGTGAAATACACATCACAGTTATATTGCAATAATATAGTAAAACTCTATTATTCCAAGGATAGAGTTCTAACAGTGGTCCGACCTGCCGGATTTTCGATTTGGAAGGACTTTCACAAATAGTAAAACATTCAGAGTAACATACCTTGATGCCACCGAAGATGTCGGACAGAGTTGAGCTATTGGAATCTCGTATGGCTAGTCTGGAAGCTGGGGTAGAAGATATACAATCATCCATGCGAATGGCCATGATGGAAATGCAGCAAAACTTGCTGCTGGAGATGAGTAGGATGATGGCCAAACGACCGGAGGAGGGACAAGGTAGTGGCGATGCTTCAGGAAGGGGTCTGAATATGGCGGGAGATAGGGATCCTCAGCATACTCACCAGAATGTTTAGTCGGAGCATTCTTTGGGCAATATGGAAGAGTACAAGATGTCGGTGAGCAAGGTAGACTTACCTATGTTTGATGGGTCTGATCCAGTAGGATGGATAACCAGAGTAGAAATATATTTCGAAGTTCATGGCACTTCGGAAGAAGTGAAGATCAAATTGGCTTTATTAAGCATAGAAGGATCGACCATTCACGAGTTCAATCTCCTCCGAGAGACTGAAGTGGAGCTAATATGGGGGAAGTTGAAACAGGCTTTAATCGACAGATATAGAGGAAGAAGGTTTGGAACCCATTTGAAGAACTCTCTGATTTGCAACAAACGGTTACTGTCGATGATACATTGAGGCCTTCGAATTTGTGTCTTCTCAAGTACGACGCTTACCAGAAGCACAACTGATGGGCTACTTCATGAGCGGGTCACGTACTGAGATCTGACGAAAGGTGCGTACCTTTAGTCCAACAAACAGGGTTCGGATGATGAAGGTGGCAAGGGCTGTGGAAGAGGAGATGTACGGGAATCAAAGGGGTTTCGAATCATCCAACCCACGACACCGCAACCGGCATCACCGAGGAGAGGTTGGGTACAGAAACAAGAGTCGGGGCTATCCTCCTTATACGAAGTCGGGGCCCTCTAACACTGTGGGTTATGGAGCAGGTCATGCAGAGGACGGGTCGGGTCTAACCCGAAATCCGTTGGGTCATAATTTTCAGTCCAGATCGCCGACCCGAGGAGTCAGTTCTCACCTCATGACACCGACTAGACCAGGGGAAGGGGACCGAAGACCATCCATGGAAAAAAATCGGGGCTTGCGACACATTTCGTACCAGGAGCTTATGGATCGCAAGGCAAAGGCGTTGTGCTTTCGATGTGGGGAGAAATTTCATCCTCTCCATCAATGTTCAGAATGACAACTACGGTTGTTAATACTGGATGACAATGAAACCTTGAATGAGAATGAAGAAATTATCACATTGGAAGTAGAAACTGAGGAGGAGGGTGATATAGCTATGGAATGTTGAACCATGGAGGTGTTGGGAGTGAATGGAGCACTTTTACAGGAGAATAAACCTATGCATTTGGCTGGAAAGTTACAGGTAGCACCAATTATTATTCTAGTTGACAGTGGAGCCAGCCATAACTTCATCTCTCCTATGTTGTTGAATGGGTTGGGGCGGACCGTAGGGATAAGCAAGAAAGTGGAAACCAGACTTGGAGATGGCCATCGGGTGACTACTCAAGGGAAGTGTTTGGAGATTCCTATTCGGGTGGGAGACTTAGAGTGGAAGATTGAAGCTTATGTCCTAGATTTAGAAGGAATGGATATGATCTTAGGGGTTGCTTGGTTACAAACATTAGGAAAGGTCATGGTGGATTGGAAGGAGATGTCCATGCAATTCCAACATGAGGGACGACAGGTCCAACTTGGTGGCAATGTAGGAATTCAGATTACACAGAGGAGTGGCTATGGGAACCACGAAGATGGAGGCTCAACACAACAAGGGTTCGTCAAAGAGAAGGGCCAAACAGCGGCACAAGCTACAGGGGAGGATGCATATGTGAATTGGAGTCATATTCCTCACTTCAGCCTTGAGGACAAGGCTGCTCTTCCAAGAGGAGGCAATGTTAGGATCTATAGGAGAGAGAGAGAGAGGGATTTATTCTAGAAGAAAGAATAGTGGGCGAAGGAGGGAGTTAGTTATCAGCTGATGTGGCAAATTAGTTAGGCATAACAGAATGTACCTGGAGAGGGGGGTTTATAAAGAGGTGGAGTAAACTTAAATTTGACAGTAAGCAAATAACCCAGAATGTGGTAATTGGTTCCGTATTATTGAAAACTTCAAAGAAGAGGTGATGAGAAAATACAAAGAAGAAGATGGAGATGAGAAAAATAGAATAAACTCACACAAGAATTCGATATCATTATCATTCTCTCACACCTCCTATATTCTCGTAATCTACAACCAAATACTGTTACGATCAAGCTGAGGTGGCATTGATCACATATTCTGTCAACCTACTAGAATGAATCCTTTATTGATGGCTTCTCCTTAGCTCACCTTGCCCATTGATTCACCAGCATTTGACGGCCCATTGCCTCCAACCTGTGGTCCATCATCAGCATTCACAGCAATACTTCCCCCATTAAAACCAACCTTGGCCTCAAGGTTGAAGTTTGGAAAACTCTTAATGAACTGTGCTTTGTCCTCCCAAGTTATAGCATCATCAGGTAAGCCTGCCCAACGAACCAAACATTGTTCGACCACTTGACCAGCGTGAGTAACAGATTGGGTATCCTGAATAGACTGAGGCTACAATATCAATGTGGAGGTGGAATCGACCAAATCCAGTGGTGTAACTTACTGCTCCGGCATGCCAAGACACTTTCGCAACAAAGAAACATGGAAAACAGAATGTATATTGGCAGTGGCAGGTAAGTCCAATTTGTAATCTACCTTACCAATACGTTGTGGTACCTGATAGGGACCGAAGAAACGATGACCCAACTTATGGTGGCGTTGCAAACGGACAGACCCCTGCCTATTGGGCTGTAGCTTCACATACACCCACTCACCAACCGTCCACATCTCTACGACACCGATCAGCATAAGATTTCATGTAGTTTTGTGCCTTGGCTAGATTAGCCTTAAGTAAGGCCAGAACCTCATCTCGTTGCAGCAACTGAGCTTCTAAAACTGGATTACCTGTAGAATCTCGAATATAACGCGATATAGTCGAGGGAGTGCGACCATACGACACTTCAAAAGGTGTCATCTTAGCCGATGTATTATACCAATATTCCACCCACGGAAGTAATCGAAACCATTACTTAGGAAAATCTGTAACATAGCTACGCAAATACATCTCAAGGAATTTATTAAGTACCTCGGTTTGGCCATCCGTTTGGGGGTGATAGGCGGTGCTAAAAGCCAGCTTAGTCCCTTGTAACCGGTGCAACTCCTTCTAAAAATCCGACATGAAACGGACATCTCGGTCAGAAACTATCTTAGTTGGGACTCCATGTAGCCAAATAATCTTAGTCACAAAAGCATTAGCCACGGTCACACTAGAAAATGTCGACGGTAGCCCGATAAAATGGCCATACTTGGATAGACGATCAACCACAACCATAATAACAGACTTTCCATGAGAAAGAGGGAGTCCGGTAATAAAATCCATAGCAATACCTTCGAACACAAGTTGCGGAACTACTAGAGTTTGAACTAATCCCCCAGGAGGCAGAAATGATGCCTTCATCTGTTGGCAAACTTGACAAGCAGCCACAAAATTCTTGACCTCTAAACGTATGTGCTTCCAATAAAAATTTGTCGACAATCGATGAAAGGCACGAGTGATCCCCGAGTGACCCCCAATCAAAGAAGCATGAAATTCCAATAAGAGTTGCTGCTTTAATTCAGAATCAGATGGAAAAACCAACCTGCCACGAAAAATTAATAACCCATCGCGAAACACATAATCAGGGTATAAAGCAGGGTTAGTGCGGATATGGTGCTGTAATTTAAGTAACTCAGGGTGAACTTGATTGGCTGTGTGAAGAGCTTCAACCAACACTGGTGCTTGACTCGAACAGGACATTAATTCAGTAAAGGAAGTCTGCGACAACGCATCAGCTGCAAGGTTATTTTTCCCAGGTCGATACACAATATCAAAATCAAAACTCACAAGCTTACCGAGCCATTTATGTTGCTCTGGTGTTTGGATCACTTGGTCCGTGAGACGCCGTAAGGACTGTTGATCCGTAATGATGGTGAATTTCCGACCAAGCAAATACTGACGCCACTTAGCCACAGCCTGTGTAATAGCAAACATCTCTCGTTGGTAGGTAGAAGCTTGTTGCATTCGCGGGCACAATTTCTGACTAAAATATGCAATTGGGTGTCCATCTTGGGATAAAATCGCACCAATGCCAATCCTCGAAGCATCCGTTTCAACCGTAAAGGTTTAGAAAAATCCGGTAATCTCAACACCGGAGTTGAACTCAATCGCTTTTTAAGTTCATCAAAGGCTGATAAAGTAGTGGCATCCTAATGAAATGCATCTTTGCGCAGAAGATCCGTCAAAAGACCCGCAATCGAAGCATAATGTTAGATGAACCGGCGGTAATAACCTGCCAAACTGAGAAAGCTACGAACATCTTTGACCGTTTTCAGACTCGGACACTTTTGAATCACAGTAATTTTCTCTGAATCTACCGCAACTCCTTCCCCCGAAATAACATGTCCCAAGTAACCGACCGATGATTGGCCAAACACACATTTCGACCGCTTTGCAACCAATTGATGATCTCGAAGTAAGCAAAGAACTGTACGGACATGCTGCAAATGATCATCCCAAGTAGAACTATAGACCAAAATGTCATCGAAAAACACAAACACAAACTTCCGAAGAAATGGTCTGAACACATCATTCATGAGCCGTTGAAAAGTTGACGGTGCATTTGTTAAGCCGAAAGGCATAACAAGAAACTCATAGTGACCGTCGTGGGTTCGAAAGGCAGTTTTTCCCTCATCACCAGCCTTAATTCGAGCTTGATGATATCCTGCTAATAAATCAAAATTCGAAAGTATTTAGCACCGAATAATTCATCAAACAATTCATCAATTGAAGGAATGGGAAAATGATCCCGACTAGTACTAACCAACAATAATTCATCAAATTTCATCAATTGAACGAATAATTCATCAAACTTCGCCATGTGCCATCCTTTTTACAAACCAACAATACGGGAGAAGAGAACAGACTAGTACTAGGCTAAATTATCCCCTGTTGCAGCATATCGGACACTAATCTCTCGATCTCTGCCTTCTGAAAATGCGGATAGCGGTAAGGGCGAACCGAGACCAAAGCACTATTCAGAAGAAGGTTGATACAATGATCCTGAGAACGAGATGGGGGCAGTCCTATGAGTGGTTGAAACACATCTGCAAAGTTATTAATAACCTCCAACAAATCCGAGGGACATGCAACTGAAGATTCATTAGTATGAGAACTCAATTCCAAATGATACATTTCAGCAATTGCATCAATGTGAATGAATCTGTGAATGCCATTAAAATGCATAAGTTGAGCCTTAGCATGAACATCACCCTGCCAAACAACCTTTTTCTCATCCTGAGTAAACTCAAAAGTAGAAGCGGCATAATCCGTAATAACCGGTCCTAATATGGCTAACACGAAACCCCAAGAACCATATCCCAACCTTCCAAAGCCAAGATATAGAAATCAACTGAAGCCGTGTGATTCTGAATCGTTAATGGGACCTGCCGAGCTATACCAGAACACTGTAGTCGTGCACCATTTCCCGCAACCACCGAGAATAGAGGCGTCGATTCAATCGAAAACTTAAAAAATTCAGCAACACGAATTTGAACGAAGTTATGAGTACTGCCTCCGTCCAATAGAACTTGCACTTGCTTACCCCGAACTAACCCCGTGAATCGTAATGTCGTTACCGAGCAACTGCCGGCCAATGCATTGTAAGAGATAACGGAAGGCTTCAGCATGTCGTCTAACTGAAGTGGTTCCGCTACCTCAGCACTGTTCACTGTCACGGACGGAGGAGGATCTAGGAATTCCGGTGGCTCATCCTCATCAAAGAAAAGAAGTTGAGGTGTCGATTTACACTTGTGATCCCAGGTGTATTTTTCAACGCACCTATAACACAGACCTTGGGCTTGTTTTTGTGCTGCCTCAGCTGGGGTTAAGCGTCAAAAACTAATTTTATTACCAGAAGCATTGGAACGAAGAGGAGTAGGTAATATGGAATTATAGTTTTCGGAGTGGGTAATAAGGGCCGACTGGAACCCAAAGTGGGCCGGGTAACTCCCTTTTCTAACAATATTCGCTGCTCGTGTAGATGGCCCAAAGTCATGGCCTCTTCCAGTGTTTTAGGCTGATGGATCAAAACCACATGTTTAATGTCTACCCGCAGTCCAGAAACAAAACAATGGAGCAAGAATTGTGGAGGTAGCCACATTGTCCGATTCAAAACTGTTTCAAATCTGGCGCGATATTCAGCCATCGTGGATGTCTGGGTAAGCTTGGCCAATAGCTCCTTAGGCTCCTCCAACTCATGAGCACGAAAACGCTGTACCAACGCCGCTATAAACTCCGGCCACCCAGTCAACTGATGATGGCGAGACAACCAATCAAACCAGTTAGTCGCCACATCATCCAAATAAAAAGAAGAGATCATTATTCGGTCAGGTTCCTTTATCGCATAAAATTCAAAATATCTCTCTGCCTGAGCCACCCATCTTTCTGGATTCGAACCGAAAAACTGAGCTAACTGGACAGGAGCTGGTTTGTGCCACCCCAAGATACTCGAACCATCTGCGAAACCCGACATTGATCCACTCGGTATCATGTTACCCTCCTGATTCACCCCCACGGTTTGTCGCTGGTTTTGCAACGCTGAAAGGCGACCGATAACCTCCTGTAACATAGTCTTTTGGCTCTCTAAAGAAGAAGCGATAACGTCGACATCAGAGCGTAACAAATGCTGGGATTCCTGCATCGCATTCATGCTCTCATCCAAAACCTTCAACCTCGTGCCATCAGCCATCTGTGCCAATGGTCAATGAAAGCACCAATTTGGAGTAAACTTAAATTTGACAGTAAGCAAATAACCCATAATGTGGTAATTGGTTCCGTATTATTGAAAACTTCAAAGAAGAGGTGATGAGAAAATACAAAGAAGAAGATGTAGATGAGAAAAACAGAATAAACTCACACAAGAATTCGATATCATTCTCATTCTCCCACACCTCCTATATTCTCTCAATCTACAACCAAATACCGTTACGATCAAGCTGAGGTGGCATTGATCACATATTCTGCCAACCTACTAGAAGGAATCCTTGCTCGATGGCTTCTCCTTAGCTCACCTTGGCCCATTGATTCACCAACATTTGACAGCCCATTGCCTCTAGCTTGTGATCCATCATCAGCATTCACAACAGAAAATTATTTTTTAATTATGATAGCATCTAGTTGATTAAATTGATGAATTATATATTAAAAATTAATTTGTTTGTTATAGTATTTTTTAAAAATTATTAAAATGTAACTTGCTATTATAAATAATGGTAATAAGTAATTTTTAAAAATGTGTTATTATAAATCAAAATTAATTAATTAAATTTTATTTTAACAATTTATTTTTATTTTTAATTTATATATAAAATAATCATATTTTAAGTTTTTAAATCCTATTTAATTTTATAATGATCTAACATTCATATAACACATGTCGTAAGCGGTTGGGTGGAATCTTTGATATCGAATCCTTCTCCTGTGATCTCCTTCACTTCATCCTCTCTATTTTTGTCCTTGAGTTTCACGTCGCCATTTGATACGGATACATATGCTTCTAGATCTGGCGGGACACTCCTTCTTGGAAAGAAGCAAATAGCCTTATCGCCTACTTTCCATTTGTGATCCATCGGTAGTCAAATTAAGATTTTTATATCATGCCAAATTCCACTCCCCTACTTCTATTTTGACTGACACCATAGGTTTGATTATTATGCGCATGGCTATGGTCTTCCCCAGTGGACCCTATCACTACAAGGAAATTGTCATGTGGCGACGAAATTTTACCCACGGAATAGTTTCCGTATGTAATTGGCGACAGCTAATTCATTTCCGTCAGTATTTGGTCATAAAATAGCGACGGTGTAAATATCCGTTGCCAAACATGGAGGGAAAATATCCCGGCAAATATTAGGGACGGAATATTACCGACGTAATACCATGCGTCGGTATACTGCTACGGAATCGTGTTGTCGGTCGGTGAAAATTTCGTAAATTAGTAATTATTGGCGACGGAAAAGTAAATCCGTTGGCGAACCCAGAAATTCAAATTTGAATTTGGCGATGGAAGTGATTCCGTCGGCGAATAAGCTTCACTGACGATTATTAGGGACGGAAGTAACCGTCGGTATCCCGTCTATTTCACTAAACAAAACGACGTCATCTTGTTCTAGGTTAAAATGTCGATATTCCTTCCCTTCCTCTTCTCCCCGACGTTGCTCCTCTACTCTGCATTTGTCTTCTCTTCTCCGACTGTCGATTTTCCTCCTCCAGCGCGAAGCTGTTTGCCGTCCGTCCTCCTTCTGGTGACGACGTGAAGCTTCCGGTGGTCTTCTCCGACAAGGTAAGGTGGTTTTCGTTGAGGTACAACTATAGACCGTGGGTTTTGTGTTTTTTTCTTCATTTTTTGTGCGATATTCTGGTGTTTTGTGAATGGATAACGACGTTACATGACAATATGTATGTGATAGAAGGGGAAAAATGTGAATTTGGTTGGTATAATGGGATGATAATTTGATGAACACAAGGTGTTTGATAAAATGCCTAGATGGGATGTACACTTGCATGCTTTCAATTACACATCTTTGGTATTTAATTTAACTTAAAATGTAATTAATTTGAGGCAAATGGCTCCAAACCTTGTACCATCTCTAACTTCTCTACTTAGGTTTTCGAAATTGGTGTTAAAAGAATATAGAATTTTAGAGGTAACATTAAAGGGCATGTTTTGTTTATAATGTTATAATTACTTATGGTATTTTGGATACATTAATTATGTATGCATCTTTTTCATATATCATATTGAATTGCCACACTTTAGAAAATAAAGGAATTAGGAATGATAATATTCTATAATTATATGCCACTAACAAATTAGATAAGATTAATAGTTATTAGAGAACCTAAAATAAGAGTTTCTTTAAGAATAAGGATGAAGAAAACCCTTTCTAAGGTAATTTTATTAAACAAAACATATGTTCCTCTTTACATCCATAAAATAGCCTTATATATGCTTAACAGCTAAGAACCATAAAATCCCTCTAAACTAAACTCCTAAAGGAAACTAATAGCTTTGATATAATCTACTTAGGAAAAATAAGTTTAAAAGAAAAAAATCCTTATCTAAAAAGAAGTTTAAAATTTAAAAACTATAAAAACGCGAGATAGATGCCAATTGAGCTTCTAAAATCGACGTCGATTTTGTTTTGAAACTCTTAAAACATATCATAAAGACACGTTTGGTGTCATTTACAAGTACAATTCTAGTGTTGATTTGCTTATGCTTTTTTAGTCTATAAACCTAATAAAAGACTAACATTGGTTTACTTAGACATCCAATACTAGTTAAGTTATGTAACCTTTTTCTCAAAGCTTGCTTCTTCACTTAAATCAATAATATGGCCTTCAAATCATTCTCTTGAAGAAGAAAAACTTCACTCATTACATAAAGATCCACCATTAAGAGCTTCTTTTTCCTTCTTTGTTATACTCTTTATTAATAGTACTCCATTGTCCTTTAATAGATCTCCAACCTCTTTCAGTGCTTGAATTGAACGATTTGTAAGTTATTTAAGCCCTTTTTTATGCCTTCCCTTTGTAAAAACATATGTAGCTCTTTTCAATGCTTGATTCTTATGAGAAATAAAGAAAGAACTAGTGACTTTTTGAACATTTTAAACATAATTGGACTTACTTATTTGAGATTCGAAGGAGCTTACTTCAGCTAGAGTAATAAACAAGAGGGCACTGGCTTATCAGGAAAAAGTTTGATAAAAATTTAGTTAATTATCTATATATATCTAAATTTTGTAATAGAAAGGAACATTTTGTAGTTATCTTCAAAGGAACATTTTGTAGTTATCTTCACTCTTACCATTATCCCACTGAAGTTTTGATAAATACCAAAATTAGGAATTTAAAATATTGATTCAAGTTCAACAACTTTCTAACAAAGATAGAGGAATTTAAGGAAGAAAATAGTAAAATTTGAGCTTTAAGGTTGAGCATTTTGTCATAAAAATGCATGTGAAAGCTTTAAGTTGCGAAAAATGAATTGAAGATGCTTCATAATGAAAATATTGATACAATAATCTCAAATGAAAGAGATGATCTATGAATTATACATTATCTCAAATGGCTACTAACACTACTCTTTAACTTTGACCTTTTATTAGTACAAAGTTAGCGAAGTGAAATCATTTATGCTTATTTATTCAATAATACTATCTTTTTCTTTTGTTTTTTCTTTCTTTTTCTTATATGTGGTGTAATGAAATGCTCAAAAAGAATTCACATTTATCTTAATGCATATACAAATTATAGATAAAATATCATAATGCAAATCAAGTATCTATTCTTAAAATTAATGAACTAAATTGAAATCAACTTAATCGTCAAAACTCATTAACTATTTTCTTAAACAACTTAAATCACAATCACAACCAAACTTATAATTAATCATCTTGATCAACATCCTACTAAAAAAATTTCTCGATTTATTCATTATTAAGCTAATAATAACAACATTAATAAGCTTGACTACTATATCCCTCCCCTACATTTAAGTTTTACATTATCCTTAATGTACAAAACATGTAAGAATAATAAAAAATACAAAAAATAGGGGAAGGTGAGGATAACTAGTATTCCATCTAATACTACTAAAATCCTCTCTACTCTAATGCAAGGGCTAATGCTGCCTTCATAACCTATAGAACTCCATCAAATCTTAAGTAAAAAAATTAGGACCATAAAACTAAGATTATGAAAATAACCAAACTACTAATGAACATCTTACAAACTACTCAATCAAAACAAAAACATATAATTGTTGGGTTACCTCCCAACTAGTGCTTCTTTATAATTCTTTTAACTGAACTTCTCAATAAGTCCTTTAACCTGGATCTATAATCACTAGCTTACTTCCACCCATTTTCCCACATAATAGGTCAATAGCATATAAATAGGCCATACGCTATAATAAAGGCCCATGATATCAAATTAATAAAACTAAGTGAATCTAGTAATGCGCTTTCTAGTAAAAAACTATTAATATAAAAAGGAATAATAAGCCTTAGGTTCTTCGGTTCATTTGTAGACTACAATTACTTCTTGTTTTAAGTTCGTTCAGTCTGAAATGACTTCCAGACATATGACTTCCACTTTTAAGGAAAGGATTGAACCCGAGGGATATACGTGGAAGAATATATCTACTGCAACGAAACAATTTTACTTTCAAGAGTTCGAGGTACAATAAATTTTTAATTCCTTTTTATATTTATATATATAGTCTAATGATATATATAGTTTTACATTAACTAACATTGTTTTTTTATTCTTCAATCAGAAAGAATTTTTCTGGGACTCTTCTTTGGACGAGAGCATATATAAAATATGGGAGAGGCGAGCTTGTACACGTTATCGCGACTTCATTAACGTGATACACAAGGTTGGTGCACAACTCCGTTTTATTTTGGAGGACACTTGGAGTCGCTGGCTAGAGTATTATGCATCACCTGCGGCAATGTCCATCTCAGGACATAACTCGGCCAACAGACGTGGAGGCCCAGGTCGAGAGAGTCTTCCCGTACATACGGGAGGATCAATAACCCACCAGG
>JAOTBA010063476.1:0-11939 GCA_025629845.1 Erythroxylum squamatum | reverse complement strand
AACCAAATTAAGCACAAAAATCATTAATTAGGAGTCAACAAGTGCATAAACAGTTAAGAAAGTGAGGCCAATTTATAATGTAAACTTGGCTCAATCAGTAATATATCTTGTCCAAATTTTAAAAGAGTCTTTATGGCTTCATCTATAGTATGTAATTCACCATTGAAATTTGTATATTGGTGAGGTTCATCTAATTGATATCTTTGTAAGTTATTACAAAGTTTATAACTAATATAATTCCCATTAGCTCCTGTATCGATTAATATATTAACTGGAACAAAACAGGTTCCATTATAGTATTCTCCTTTTATCTTATAGTTTCTAAAATTATCATTTTTAGCCAGGATTAAATTATGATTATATTTATCAAGACTTAACTGTCGTGTTAAAGGTCTTCCTATAACTCCTGTATTTGTAAAGGATAATCTAGGTGGTATATTATTTGTAACCATTAAAGGTTTATCTTGCAAATCTAGTTCTAATGGTCTTGATTCCATTTCTTCTATCTTTGGTAAGCTTGGCATTTGTATATGACAGACTTCATTAAATAAATATGGAAAGTCTATTGTATCTTCAACTACAAAACATTCTGAATGATGTGTATTTGACAAGGCATATGATATTATATATGTTATCGAATAGGGTCTATTTTGATGTTTAAAGAAATCTTTTCTTTTAAAGTCTTGTATTAAACTTAATGTTTTATTAAAATCTTTATCCAACACATGGTAAGAAATTCGAGGGTATATATTGAATTTTAATTTTCCATATTGTAGATTACCTCGAAGGATTCCTAAACAAGCTTCTTCTCTATTTATGATCCTATTATCCATTATGGCTAATTCCATAGGAGTATCTAATCCTTCCTTAAAGGTAGATTTTATTATAACCTGTATAGCTCCTATATGTATCCATCCAAGCGTATTTCGTATTTCTGGTTTAATCTTTTGCAATTTTTCTTGAATATCTTTTTTATCTAAAAGAGGTATCATTACTTTATTAGATGTTATAGAAATTTCTAAAGCTCTTTCTTGTATATTTAATCCATAAAATAAATTATGATTTCTAGGTTTTATTCCTAATCTTTGTAAAGTGCTAACTTTAAATCCTGAGTAATTTGACAAAGTAAAATTTTCATTTTGAATCTGCTTTAATTTTTTCTTATCTATTAAAATCTCTTGCCTATATTCTCCATGTTGTTCTATTTGATTATCTATCGTAGGTTCACTATCATTATGACTTGTATTATTAATTTCCATTTATTCCCGACTTTCTTCTTCTGAGGTATATTCTGTATCTGTTATGATAAAAATACTTTCATCTGAGCTTATATTAAAATTATCTATTTGTATAAATTCTCCTGTTCTTATCATTTCCTCAATATCCTCATCTATTTTGATTTTCTTTTTATTTTTCTCATTTCTTCTAGGACAATTGTTAGCATAATGACCTATCTCTTTACAGTTGGATTAGTTTTCTTTCTCCTATAGGTAGGTTTATATGTTTTCTTATATCCTTTTCTTTTATAATATCTAACTTTTCTTTTCTTAAAATACGGCTTTCTATATCGATATTGTTTCCTCTTTTTATATTTTCGTTTTATCTTTCCATAATAATATGAACTATCACATCCATCATTATAGGCATTTTAGGTTTATCACAATATAAAGAAATTCTTTTCTTTAATCCTTTACTGGCTCTAGCCAAAATAGCATCAGCACACCAATTACTTAATGTATCTCTAACATGTTCAATTCTTTTTTCCTAAAGTATCTATATTTCCTGGATTATACGTATCTATTAATTTTGCTCCCCAAGGGTCTGGAATCTTAGCTAAAAATAGTGGTAGATAATTACTTGTATCTGAGACTTGATTATAAATGTGATAATAATAATCTTGAAAGACACAAATATATTTCTCTATTTCACAAATATCACATAATTGAAGTCTCATCAAAGCAGTAGTATATCGAGTTATTGTATTTGGATCTTTAACATATTTACCTTCTCCATGAAATTCTAATCTAAATGTTTCAACTACTTTTGTTATAAAATTATCTGGATCAGCATAAATCGATTGTTTAGTATCTTCATTAAGATTTTGCCAAAATCTTTGTGCACTATTTAACAATGTTTTTTCCATAAATCCTTTCATAGTTTCAAAATCCATTTTATTAACTACAACAGCTATTCTTAATGCAGTTTCCCATTTATCAATTGCTTCTTCAATATTAGCAATGCAATCTAAATCTAAATAAATTCCAAAGGGATTTATCGTATCAGCTTTCATTTTTTCATAAGGTGTATATTTATCTGAATTTATTCCAGTATTCATTAATCCTGCATATCCTGTGACTGGTCTATTAAAACTCTGTTCTGGTTTTTGACGTATATGGGGATTCCTACTAGAACTAGGAATATCTGTAATATTTGGATTTTCAGTTTTTATTCCTGAAGGTTTAATATTAATAAAATTATCTTGTAGATCTAGATTTCCAATTTGTGTAACTAAATTATCTAGTTCTGGTGAAATATCTATGTCACTGTCTGAACTATTACTAATTGACATTTCTTAATTTTTCTAGATGTATCTTGAAGGGATCTTTTATGATATCTGTATCACTTTGTTCTTTAATACTTATTTGCTTTTCTTTTTCTTTATCTAATTTAATTCTTACATTATGATTTATCAAAGATTCTAAATCTAAAGTCATCTGTTCACAATATTGTAAAATGTTTTGCCCATAATATATTATAGTTTTTTGTATCTCAATTATCTCTTTATCTATTTTTAATGATGTATCTTCTTCCTCAAGTATCTTAAATTCTTTATTCATCTCTTGTTATTATACAAGCAGCTATATAGATATAAAGCAATATAACAACATAAGCATAATAACTTAAAGATAATAAATATATCGAAAAAAGTAAACATCTAAGCTCTGAAACCATCCCGAGTGCGCGGCGTGTCTCTTTTGATTTTATGGAGGAGGTGATTTAGTCAAATCCAGGGGGAGTTAAAGGTGGTCCAAATGGTTCTCCATTCTCCTCCAGTTCAAGGAGTGTGAAATCTATGAGAGTTTTAGTCTCATATCGTGAATTTCTTATGTATTCCAAAATCTGAAGTTGCTTTGACATGAAATACATAATAGCCCTGTAATCTGGTCTTTTTATATGAATATCTTTATTGTTTTCAACTTCTCCAGCATATTGTTGCCTTATTTCATTTATCAATTCATTGATCCTATCTTTTGATCCCAAATCTAGTCGAACTAAGTGTTCTCCATAAGCTTCAGCATTCATTGGTGGGTGTAAGAAATTCCTTAGATCCATTCTATAGACATCACAGACAAAGCAGAGAGCAATAGGTCCAACACGCTTCCTTACCAAGTTTTTTGGTTGACCAAAATATTGCCGGGTCGTACCGCGAAGCTTTTACTGAGCGTTTTAGCCCCAGCCTTAATCCTTGAACAGAGAATCAAGGTAACTCTTCTGAAGTTCCTTCAGCAATACTCAGCACAACCTTGTTTCGTTTCCTACCTCAAGGCGTAAGAAAATAGGTAAAGGAGTTTGAAGGAGGTGCATTACTCAGTGTGTTTGTGAGCTACAGAATGAATATAAGAAAAGAGATTTTTTTTGATTCATAGGGAGATTACAATGAAGAGGAGAAAAACTTGTGTTCCTGATCTCTTCCTCCTATCTTACATTTTATAGTAAGCGGAGTATACTATTACACAAGACACGTCTTAGAAGGAGACAGCTAGATTTTTCTTACATGGATCCTATTGAACAGTAACTTATATAATTGATATGTACACGTAGTAGATATTACAAAAGTGACAATATCCTTATCATATCTAATGTCGCTATTCGGAATCTTTCTTTTGAGCTGGTTGTTGCTGGGCCGTCATTTTTGGAGTGCAAGTTGGACATGTATTCTTTGGGTGCTGTCGAAATTGACATATCTTGCTTTGTGCCTGGAAACTTGATTTGATTGCTCCTGTCTCCAGTAACTTCATTTTTGTTAATAAAAAATTATAGGCTGCTACTGGTGTTGTTTTGGCAGGAGATATCATGACGGATGAATATATCCTTTGGCCTCCATATGTCCGAAATCCTTTTTTGAAACATGCTTCTAGTCCTTGAAGGACTATCCGAATTCCAATTGCTCTCCGATAATGGATATCTTTCTCTTCAAATTTAACATAATTTTTTATCTTTTCTTGATTTATAGATATTGAAAATGTATCTACTTTACCAAGCTGTATTAGATGGTAAGCTGGGTAACTTCCATCTTTATCGAAATATGGTCCTGCAGACAGAAATTTTAATACAAGGATATCTTTGGGAGTTATTGTGGGATTGTTGAGATAACAATCTCGTACTCCATCTTTTACCCATTGTGGTAGAAAACTTATCTCTGGGAAATTTGGTAATGACAAATATATTGAGTTTAAAGCTCCAAAATCATACCAATATCTTACCTCTTGTGGGCCAAAATCTTGAAGGTAATTGATTCGAGGATATATTCCTGAGAAATCAACATATCGTGTTTCATTGTTTGTCAAAGAGAATAACTCTTTCATCATCTTTTGTTGCTGTTCTACTTCAGGAGGAATCATGGAAATTTCTTTGAATATCTGTGAGGTGGTAGGGACACTGGATGAAGGAGTAGTAGAATCTTGATGTGGTCGTAAATCAATGTTCATTTTTTCAAAAGAATTTTGGTTGAGAGCATCTATTTTTGGATGGGTAGGAATATCTAGTTTATGGGTAGATTTAACTATATATTCCACTATTTTAAGGCTCGAATTTTCATAATTATCTATATTCATTTAAATGAGAGTACTTCCTCTCTTCATCAAGCTAGAAACTTCTTTTGTCAGTCCTGGGAGATTAGCAATATCGAGAAAGTCTGAGACAGTATCTTTTATTGATTTTATCTCTATATCCATTTGCCGAATTTCTTCAAGTATCTTGCATTGATGGTCTTCCATCTCTTGTAAGGAAATCTGCTAGAATATTTTTGTCAGACTTAATAACTTCAATATCAAAGATATAATCAGAAAGTAAGATTTGCCATCTAATCAAACGTTTATACTCAGGTCTACTTGGTAAATTATTAGTAATAAATGCCTTTACCTGGGTATTATCAGTTCTGAGTAAAAATCTTTTTGGAAGTAAAAAGTAATAGAATTTTTTACAACTTTTTACTACGGCTAACAATTCCTTTTTATTGATATGATATCTACTTTCAGTATCTGTAAAGGTTCCTGAACAATATCTACATAAACTTTCTCCTATTTTTTCATTATTATCATAATCTATTTTCTTTAAAATACCACTCCAATAATTTTCTGAAGCATCAGTTTCTAGTATTAAATTATCTTCTTAACTTGTAAGCTAACATACTAGAAATGAACTTTTATATATATATATATATATATGTAGGTGACCATGGTTATACATTGAGAGATCCATTCACATATTTTGGAGGAACTCTGAATGTATTCATTATATTCAGGATAAAACTCTAACATAATAAGTCAAATGCTTTATGAATTTAACGGAACAATTCTTACTTGATCCCTTCCTATTATAATTTTTAAGGAGCTCTTGGACTAGCAAAACATTATCTTTTATTAACTTCCCCTTTAAGAAAGCATTTTACGAAGGATTACCTATTTAGTGATACTGACTTTTAAATTATAATAGGATGATAGTCTTTTATGGAGTTTGGGGAGTGTACATTAGGAACAAGATATATAAATATCTTATCTAATTCCTTCAACATCCTTCCTTTGCTAAAAAATTCAAGCACTCCTTCAGTTACTAGAGTCTTAGTGTGTTGCCATGTTTTATAGAAGAAAAAGGCATTGAGGCCATCAAGTTATAGTGTCTTATTGGGATTTAGTGCAAACATAACTTCCTTAATATCATTGGAAGTAAAAGGCTTGAAAAGAAAATGAATATCTCAAGGTTGAATTTGCACTATGGTTAACCCCTTTAGATCATTCACAAATTTTTAACGTAGAAGCTAGCTCAAAGCTCATGTAAAGGCAAAATTCCCTTATAGTATGACTAGCCATTAGAGAGAGGATATCTGCTATAGATAGTGAAAAGAGTATCTCAAACACTTATGTTCTTTACCATTAAGAACCTAAAACTCTCTCTCATCTATTATTTATATGTAATACCTCATTCAATAAATGAAATCCAATTATGCACCTATGCAACTAGATTGTACCTAAAAAATCTTGACAAGGAATCATATATTAGTGATGCTCTAATTAGAGAAAAAATGATGATTATTTATCATTCAAGATTGCTTTTAGTTGTATGGTTTATAAAATTTGGAACAAGAGGAATAAGAGGATATTTAGTCATTCTTTTAGCTCAACTTAAGGCTTATTAAACTGCACTATCCAGACCATCAGGGAATACCATTTAGCTCACAAAATCAACTTGGTTTGTAGACTTAGGATAACTTTATAGACTGCTAAATGATAGTTAAAATCTTAGCTACAAAGTCTGTTAATGATTTTTTTTGAATTTAAGAAACAATAATTCATTAAAATGGGCTAATATAAAAAAAATAAGTGTTAGGAAGAATACATGTCAAACTAAAAGGTAAACATCTAAAGACGTCCAATCCCAGAGGAATCTAATCTTTAGGAACACTTAATAAACTAGTTATAATGCAAGGAGAGGGTCCCTTATACAACTGAGAGTCTACAAGAGAACTCTGGCAACATTTCCATTGAGAGATCTTTGGCTATAATTGCTAATCTCACCTTCATTATTAGCTTCTTTAGGCTTTCTTCAACTATGAATGACTGATCCTTGAAAATCTTACAATGCATCTCCCTCCATATTAAGTGCACAAGCATTCCAAAGCAAATTCTGACGAGTTTCTTGTCTCTTTTATACTTGAACATAATAGATGTGGCATAATTGAAGTTCTCATTCCAATTAGACAAACTAAAATGCATGTTGAAAATATGAGTGCATAATGTTCCACAGTTGTTGAGAATATTGACATCTGAAGAATAGGTAATCATAATTCTTAGCTCTAGAAGAACAAACCCCATATAAGGAATTAACAATTAGGAACTTTGGATAGTCTTCAAGAAGCAACTAGCCATAAAATGAAAAAGTGAGATGGAGTAATGTATAAGTCCTATACAAACATGGTCCTGTTATATTAAATAAAAGAGTCTATTAGGAGATTCTTGCAAGCTCTAGTTAGAATTTTAGTGAATTATCACTCATCCACATGATGCAGTCCACTTTAGTTAGATTAGGAGAATAATTAAGCTAATTTTTGATAATAAGCTTGTAGCCTTTATTGAAGTAGAAAGGCCATCTCTAATTATTGTCAGTGATTATAGCATGATCCTTGGTGTCAATAAGAACCATTAGTCTAAGATTTGCATATTCCTTAAGCTTATACAAAGTGCCTAAGGTGTGCCAATTATCAAACAAAAAACAAGTGAATTTTCCAGTACCTAAGTTATAATGCATTTTTGTGTTAGGTTTTAGATAGTTTTTGTTCAATTTTTAGTCTTTTCTAATCTGTTTGCTCAAGATTGTTATTAGGATTTTGTGTTTAGGCTGAGCTTTAAGGACTTGAGGAGAAGACTTTAAAAAGATCATAGATGGACAAAGTACATGGCCAATTGGACTAAACCTGGTCGTGCTTGGAGAATGTAGTTCAAAGAACAGAAGATAGACCAAGACACGACTTGGCAGCATGGCCACGTCGACAATTTGAGCATTTTTAGCTATCTATGGTTTTTAACATAGATGGAGAATCTGAATCGAAATGCAATCTTTAGAGAATATTTAGAGGGCATATCAATATTTTAAGGAAGCCCAGATTTATAGCCATGCAAATGCATTATGTGAATACAAAATAAGATATAAATTAAAATTCACGCTTTATTATAATTTATGTGTTAATCACTATATATAATTTAAAGTGAGCTTGATTTTTGAGTAATCAAAATAAAAAAATCATGATTATTCTGCTATTTGTGAGATCATGTTCTATCCCAATTTCCCAACATTAGTTTAAGAAGGACCAAGGAGTAAAATGGTTGAATAGATGGGTACAATATTTATATAAAGAATTCTTAAAATATAATTATTCGACTGATTTATGCTTCAATTTAGTTGATCAAAAGCTACATGAAAAAGTTCACAAATTTCATTTATAAAATGTAGGCTATCTTATATCACCCAATTAATATTTAGAGAAATAGCTTTACTGCCTCGCCGCATCTTTAAATGTATCATGTGTTTAATCTTCTACAACGTGATTAATACGTAGACTTCTTTATCAATCATTTATTTCTCTCTCTCTCTCTCTCTCTATATATATATATATAGAAAACTTATATTATCAGAAAAATAGGGTTAATGCTTGACAAGGAATTAGTAAGGTCAAATCACTGTCCCTTCACCTAGACATTCCCCTTCGACTCCTTCACCAACCCATAATCTTATCCAAAATGTAGATACGAACCATCAAAGTTCTTCTCCTATTAAGAATCAGACAACTGTAGGAGGGAAAAATTAGTCTCAAAAGTCTTTTGAACCAGAGACTTCCTTAAACACTCAAGATATTAGAGCTTCGGTGAAACCACTACCAAAAACCTGGAAATCAGTAGTTTTAGAATTAGTGGAGGAATCCTCGAATGTTAAGGCGTTGGCTTATTACCCCCCAGAGATTAAGGATGACCAAATTTTTATCATCCCTCTACCAGAGCTCCCGCAGAAAGGAGCTGCAAAATTTTGACATGCTCTGATAGGCTTCTTCACTGGTAAGTGTCCTGCCTACCCAGTGGTTCAGAAAGCCCTTTTGAAATCCTAGTTAGCATTTGGTTTAACTAAAACTCTGATTACTAGTTCAAATAAGTTTCTATTCAAATTTGATTCAGAGGTGGGTATGAATGAGGTACAAAAGAAGCCTTGGCATATCCAAAGGAAGCCTTTATTCTTAAGCAAATGGAGCTTGAATGTTGAGGAGTAGGAGGAGATTAGGTATGCCCCAGTGTGGACTAGATTCCATAATATTTCATATGAATATTAAAATAACGAAGGGTTGGGTAGGATAGCTAGTGTAGTGGGGCATCCTCTGCTTATGGATACCCAAACAGCTAGGATGTCTAGAATTCTATATGCCAGAATGTGTGTGGAATTAGATTTGGAGAGGAGTTGGCCTTTGTCTTTTCAGTTGGCCACTTATAATGAAGAAGGAAAAGTATTTTTTAAGGATATTAAGATAGAATATGAATGAAAGCCTAATAATTATACACAAAAGAAGGAATGGAAACCTACAGACCGCATGTTTGAAATTGGGACACAATAATAGTTAGAAAAGGAGCATGTTTCACTACCTATATGTGTAAACCAACTTTAGGAGTATGGTCAGGAGCAAGGTACTAAAAAGGATCAAGTAAGTCCTAAGGAGAGTAGACTTTCTGAAATCCTCAAAAAGCAAAGTAAGGGCAAAGAAATTCACCAAAAGCAGGATGATTCTAAAGGATGCCTTGAAGATGCTGACTGCCCTGTTGTGAGTCCAACATGTAATCCTATTTACTCTCCTAAATCTGATTTGTTTCTAAATAGTTCTATTGAATCTTAGAGTCCGGGTATGTTGGAAGGGGCCGAGGGGGATTTTACTGTTAGGAAGAGCAGAAAATCTAGGAGAAAAAAGTAGTAGGGTTTTAGTTTTGTATAGTGTGATGGATTTAAGTTTTTGGAATATTAGGGGCCTCAACAACCCAAAAAAACAACTATCTGTGAAATCTTTTCTAAAGATGTTGCCTGTTTCTTTTGTATGTTTGATAGAATCTAGGATTAAGTCTAGTTCCCTTTTGAATAATATTTGCTCTTCTATGCTTCCTAGATGGCCTTACTACAGTAATTTAGATCAAGCTTCATGTGCTAGGTTAGTCATAACTTGGAATCCAGATCATTTCTTATGTTCTCCTTTATTTACTAATGCTCAACTGGTTCATTTGGAGGTGACCCCTATGAACTGTGCTTAAACTTTTTTTGTCACTTATGTTTATAGGTCGAATAATTTTAATCATAGGAAAAATCTTTGATCTGCTCTTTCTGATATCAAACTCAATGTTGGGAGTCATCCATGGATTATAGTTGGGGACTTTAATGCTATTATGTTTTCTCATAAGTCAGAACCTCTTAATTCCTCAGCTATTAATGGTATGAGTGACTTTAGAAAGTGTGTAGAGGATTGTGGATTATATGATTTAAATTCTAGCGGTCCTAGTTTTACTTGGACTAATAAACAATCTAGTGATCTTTATATAGCAAGAAAATTAGATAAAGCTCTTATCAACTCAGATTAGAGTGCTCGATTTCCTAGATCCTATGGAGAGATTCATAATCCTAACATTTCAGACCACTCTCCCGTAATGATTAGGTCTTTAACTTTCCTAAAGAAGAGGTCCTCTCCTTTCAGGTTTGCCAATTTCCTAGTCTCCCAACCAAATTTCCTTCAGATGGTAGAAGATGCTTGGAATTCTCATATCTGGGGAACTCCTTTGTTTAGTGTGGTGTCTAAGCTTAAAAAAGTCAAAAAAGCAATTAAATCCCTAAACTCATAACAGGTAGGTGATGTTAATGGTAGGGTTGAGAAGTGTCAAGCTATCCTTAAAAATATCCAAAACCAAATGAGACTTACCTAATAGGACTCAACTGGTAGCTGAGGAAAATGAGGCCATTACCAACTTGATTAAAGCTTTAAGTGATCAAGAGTCTTTCTATAAACAATCATCCTGTATTAAGTGGCTTAGGGAGGGGGATAGGAACACCAAGTTCTTCCACAACTCACTCTTATCAAATAGAAACATGAACAACATTCACTCATTAGTGGTGGGTATTGATCCTAGGATTGCTGACTTAGAAGAAATTCAAAAATAGTTCATGGTTTTTTTTTCCAAAACTCTCTTAGGAATAAGAAAGAACTAAGCTCTTCTAAGAAGTACGTGGCATCACTTTTTCCTCATCCAATTCTTGAAAACCTTAGAAACACTCTCATAACTGAAGTTTCTGCACATGAGATTAAGGATGTATTCTCCTCATTCAACCGTAATAAGGCCCCTAGTCCGGATGGGTTTAATGGCTTTTTCTTTAAACAAACATGGCACATCATTGGGGATGATGTCACTAGGGCCATCCAAGATTTTTTTCAATAAGGGAGGCTTCTCAAAGAGCTTAACTTAACTATTATATCTTTAGTTCCTAAAAAGAATAATCCGTCCACTATTTTTGATTATAGACTTATCTCCTGTTGTAACATGATCTATAAGGTGATTACTAAAATCATGGCCAATAGACTTGTTAAGTCAAAATGACTTCACGTTTAATAATTTTGGTGACAATCAAATAATAATAATATTATAAATAAATGAACTATTTTGATAAGTGTGTTAAGTGTGAAGCAAAATACAGAAGATACAAAACACAGAAGAAGTGTGGAAAACACAGAAGGAAGAAAAGACAAAAGGAAGAAAACACAGAAGGAAGAAATCTCAAAATAATTCTGAAGACTGGACGTAGCCTAAGGTTTGGGGTGAACCAGGATAAAATCACCGTGTCCATCTTCTAACTCTCTACTTTAATTTTTATTGTTTTTATACAAGTATATAGAAGTTAATTGCGATTTAATCACGTAGATACTTTCATATAAACATTGTGATATTCTCTTAATACCTTTGAAAAAGTTAGTTTTCAAAGAAATATCAAAGGGGATTGTATTCACGAAAAGGATACACAATTCAACCCTCCCCCCTTCTTGTGCATTTTGTATATTGTATGTAAAGACTATACTAACAAGTGATTTACTTCAGTTGGTATCAGAGCTCGGTTTCCAAGAACCACCGTTACAAAGTGAGGACAAAGATCCA
>JAOTBA010063384.1:0-11946 GCA_025629845.1 Erythroxylum squamatum | reverse complement strand
GATCTCATAAGGACCAATGTACCTAGGGCTCAACTTGCCCTTTTTACCGAATCTCAAAACTCCTCTCCACGGTGACAATCTTAGGAAAACTCTATCTCCTACACTGTACTCCATATCACGTCGATGTTGATCTATATAGCTCTTCTGTCTATCTTGAGCCGCTTTAATTCAGCTTCGGATCAACTTAACCTTATCTACTGTATCCTGTATCAACTCTAGGCCTTCAACCATTCTCAAACCCTCTTCATCTCAATACAGAGGTGATCGACACTTTCTTCCATACAATGCCTCGTATGGTGCCATTCCGATACTACTGTGGTAATGGTTGTTATAGGTAAACTCAATCAAAGCTATGTATTGATCCCATGCTCCTCTAAACTCCAATACACAAGCTTTGAGCATATCCTCAGCAGTCCTGATTGTCCTCTCACTCTGTCCATCCGTTTGAGGATGAAATGCTATACTGAAGCTCAACTTAGTACCCATAGCAGGTTGCAAACTTCTCCAAAACCTCGAAGTAAATCTGGGATCCCTGTCTGATACTATAGACACTGGAACCCCATGCAATCTAACCACCTCATTCACATACTTCTAGGCCAACTGATCAAGTGAGTTATTCTCTCTCACTGGTAAGAAATGGGCCGATTTAGTCAACTGGTCCACTATGACCCATATAGCATCATGTTGCCTCGGAGTCTTGGGCAATCCCATGATGAAGTCCATAGTGATTCGTTCCCATTTGCACTCCGGAATGGGCAATGAATGGAGCTTCCCTACTGGAGCCTGGTGCTCAGCTTTAACTTGCTGGCAAGTCATACACCTAGACACATACTCTGCCACCTGCTTCTTCATTCCAAACCACCAGAAATGTTGCCTCAGTGTGTTATACATCTTGGTAGTACCAGGATGCATAGCATAGGCAGCCATATGAGCTTCCTCCAGAATCTCCTTCCTCAGATCATCCACATTAGGCACACACAGCCTCTGTTTCAACTATAGTGTCTCATCCCTCAGCTCAAAATCGGAGTCGGGATTCAACTTCACCTTCTCCATAAGCTTCACCATATCGGGATCTTTCCCCTGGACCTTCCTGATTCTGTCATGTAGTATTGGTCTCAACTTTAATGTAGCAATCAAGGACCTATCCTGCTCCAGATTCAACTCCACTTTCAGAACTCTCAACTGAATCAAATTGTGTAACCTCGATAACTGAATCTAAGCTGCACTGATATTAGATTTCCTGCTCAAAGCATCTGCCACCATGTTAGCTTTCCCCTGGTGGTACTCAATAGTGCAATCATAGTCTTTTAGTAGCTCAGTCCATCTCCTCTGCCTCAAGTTTAATTTCTTCTAACTTAGTAAATACCTCAGACTCTTATGATCATTGTATATCTGGAAAGTCTCTCCATACAGATAATGTCTCCAAATCATTAGAGCAAAGATAATTGCAGCTAGCTCTAAATCATGTACCGGATAGTTGATCTTGTGAGACTTTAATTGTCTCGATGCATAGGCGATCACCTTGCCATGCTGCATCAGTACACATCCCAAACCTTGATGCGATGCATCACTATACACTACATAACCTCCAGTCCCCGATGGGATAGTCAACACCGGTACAGTAGTCAACCGATGTTTTAGCTCCTTAAAACTCTTCTGACACTCCTCATTCCAGTTGAACACTGCATTCTTCCTCAAAAGTTTTGTCAGAAGGGATGAAATCAGAGAAAACCCCTTGACAAACCTTCAGTAATATCCAGCCAATCCTAGGAAGCTTCGAATCTCTGACACGTTTCTCGGAGCTTTCCAATTCATCACTGCCTCTATCTTCTTTGGATCTACCCGTATGCCATCTCCAGTCACTATATGCCCCAGAAACACAACCTGATCCAGCCAAAATTTTACTTACTAAATTTGGCATACAGTTGCTTCTCTCTCATAATCTGTTAAATGACTTTCAGATGCTCAGTATGCTCCTTTCTACTCTTTGAATACACCAAGATATCATCAATAAACACAATCACAAAGCGATATAGGTAGGGCTGAAACACCTCATTCATCAGGGCCATAAAGGCTACCGGGGCATTAGTCTGCCCAAACGGTATCACGAGAAACTTGAAGTGCCCATACCTACTCCGGAATGCACTCTTAGGGATATCATCCTCTGCTATCTTCAACTGATAATACCCTGATCTCAGATCCAGCTTAGTAAATACCTGAGCTTCCTGCAACTGATCAAGCAAATTATTAATTCTAGGCAACGGATACTTGTTCTTCACTGTCACCTGATTCAGTTGCCTATAATCGATGCACAACCTTAAAGTCCCATCCTTCTTCTTCCCAAATAGCACTGGAGCTCCCAAAGGTGAAACATTGGGTCTTATAAAACCCCTTTCTAACAACTCCTGAAGCTGAGCCTTCAGCTCCTTCAGTTCCACAGGTGCCATCCTATATAGTATCAATACTAAGAATCCGATTACACATATTATAAAACACCTTTGGGCTGAATACATAATATATGCAATTATACCTCCACAAAAAAGCTATAAGAATACAAACCATCAACTCTCATAACATTACTACCTTTGGGTGAATAGATCATTTAAGCAACGACTTTCTTCCATCTAATGCCTTTATATACATCTCAAAACCCTATGTAAGGTTAACAACTTTAAGTAGAATAATCGAATATAAGACAAAAGCATCCCCTGACATGTGAGTTAACCAATCCAAAATACTGACTTAAAAGAACACTTTGGTGACTATATCCTCTTTAGTACCCTAGAAGGTCCATAAATACAAGAGATACATCTTTATATTATGCTCGCATTCTATATAGACATATTGTATATGAAAATTAGCAATAAATGCAAAAGACACACAGTCAAATAATCACACATTGATACTAAAAACATTGTCTTTAAACTTTATTTGATTTATCTTAAAAAATATCAATAAGAATGAATATCGTGCTTTCCCAAATACCAAACCTACCACATAAGACATGAAATCTTAAGTATCTCCCTAATGTATAGTTCAGAGCAAAAAAATTTGCTCAAAATTAACTTTAAAAAGCTTGAAAATCTTTTTATAGAATCCAATTACCAACGTAATAAATCTAAAAAAATAAAAAAATCACATTAAAAATTCCCCCAACCTGGGAATTGACCCAAAAGGACCCAAGGCACCCTTACAAGAATTCTAAAAACTTTTTTTTTTCTGGTGCTGACGTCAACACCGCACGTGGTTGTAATTACTATTCGCGCGTGTGAAACACACACCATCACGCACAGACATTTTGCAACTATATGACGCGTGTGTTGCATGCATCGACATATGTCTCTGTCCTCACTGTCTGCGTGTCAAGACGCACATCGCACGTGCCCTCCCATCAGAGAGCGGAGCGCAAACCCACGATGCATGCACGTGCCAGCCAAACCTCCCGAAGGCAGTTACTATAGCATCATCGGGTGCGTGCTGAAGGTGCAATTGCCCTCTAACGAGGAAGGCAATTTTCGACAATCTCGAAGCCCATTTTTTGCACTTTCTGGCCCATTTTGACCCGTTTTTCATAACTAGCCTCATGTATACCACTTTCACATAATCATATACACAAAAAAAATGAAAAACAAATTAAGACTAATGAAAATAATAATGGATGAAAACTGAAAAAAACTTCATTTTTGACAACCCGATCACATAATCGCTCTGATACCAAGTATAACACGTAGCATAGACCTTATTACACGTCCCGGATTGTTCATGAAAGGGTAAAAATGAAGGAAATGCAGAATATCTTATTTTGATTCTATCTCGACTTCCGAAGCAATTTTCGTGGCCAAAACGAGCTCTAATCTTCCGAGACCTTCATGAGAATCGTATACCGACACGTGGTCAACATCCTTTTACAGTTTTATCAAAATGTAAGTACTTTTAATAGCTTAGAGAATCCATATGCTTACTAATGATATGAGCAACTATAAGAGACCTTAACCTTTATATATGGCTTCCATATTGGGCTTCCTTATCACAGGTTCGATATGGGTCCAGTCCATACAAAGTGGAATTTATTTTTCTCCTGGACTTCGATCCATTGATTTTGTTCTTTTATTAGGTCACTTTATTACCTTTATCTGGGTCAAATTATGTAACTTAACCAATAAGTTATTGAAAAACTAAAAAATACAATTAATGATTATCCAACTTTATGGGAAATGACTAAATTGTCCAACATTCACAATCCTTAAAACACTCCAGGCAATGGTGAGGGAGAGGAAATGGCAAAGAAGTAAGCAACAGACACGGTATGCGATGGACACATGACGGACACATAAGTAATGCCCTTAGAGTTATTACCATTACCTTGCCAAAGTATCACTACAACATAACAGACTATTAGTTACGTTTTTGTGTGTGACGAAACTAAAATCATCGTTAAATGATGATTTAAAAATTTGTTGCAAAAAGTCGTAGTTTTGACGATGTGATACAGTATCGTCGCTGAAGGAGTTTATTAAATGCCTAATTTTGTGACGATTTTCTTATTTCGTAGCTAAAGGTCATGCATTTGGCGACAATAATTGGAAACATAACAAACAAAATAACCGTTTGTGACGAAATATGTAGTTCGCCCCAAGAGGTAGACTTTTTGCCATTAAACCTTTGATTCATCGCCAAAAGTTAATATTAAAGAATTTATAATTAATTATGTTAATTTGGTATATTTTTGATGGTAAGTGTACTTAATAATCTTACGGATAGTTATAATTGACATTTATATATGATTTTTTTTCATTTTTCTTCTTTATAATTTTTTAAAAAATATATGCATATATATATATATAGTTAATGCATTAAAATTATAAAATTATCTTGTTGGATATAAAAAGCTAAACATACATATAATTTCAATAATAATAAGATAAAAGTAATAAATTTAAGTTGAATACTATTCTTAAATCTAAAAATTGTAAAATGTTTTCAAAGTTTTAAACATATTGTTTAAAAACAAGTGCATGGTAGGTAATTTAAAATTTGGAAAGTGAATATTTTTTGGACATAAAAAGATAAACATACCTAAAATTTTAATGTTAATAAGATCAAAATATCATAAATTTAAGTTGACTATTATTCTTAATCATTAATATTTATGAACAATAAAATAATTATTTTTTTGGATTCCAAGTGACATTAGAGTCAGGAGAAAAGGTAAAGGTGTTTCTAATGTCTGGATTCCCAAGAAGCCTCCTTGTATGTTCCAAGCTTTTAATTGAAACAGTTAAAAATCGTCTCTCAGGGTTTGGTGAATTGACACCTTCTTCCAATAACTTCTTTGTTTTAAATAAATTTGCGAAAGATACAGTGAACGATTTCTCAAATCTAATATGGACTATGATACTAGATGAACCACACTTATTTCAGCTAATGAGCAAAGAGAATAGAATAATCAAAGCTAAATCAAATGGTATTAGGAAGTTAAATTCTTACATATCCATAATCGTCACAATAAACAGACATAGTTTTTGCAATTGACCACTGTTCTGAAGCAACAGATTTCCCTAATCTTGTACGAACCATTGAGACATTACCATCACCTCCATTTCTATCAATGTTCTCTTGAAGATTCGAGGACGCTTAACATAACATATAGTATATACAATAAGATGTTTATATAATAGCTTCATAATAAAAAATGAGATATTGATAATAAAGAAAGTGAGGTAGTTTGGATGATACTAAGAACTTTAAAGAAGAAGATCGGCCATGGAAGGCAAGTTGTTATTGGTGTATGAAGAGGGGATTTGTTTTGCATTAACTTGTTCTTCATTAGCGATAATTTTGCCCCGGCAAAGCTCATTTCCACCATCAGAAACTAGTCGCCATGTCGACATTCCGGGATGAATTAATGTTAACAGTTTAATTATGAAAAGTCAATAAAAGAATTCTTATTTAAATGTTTCAACACTCTAGCAATGTTAATTTTGCGATTTAGCTTTAATTTTCTTAATGATTAACTTGTTAGTTTTAAGCAACTCCATTATATATATGTTTTCAAATATGTGTATGCTAAAAGATTTGGTCTTTAAGAATAAGAGTAATAGGTTGTTAGTTTTGAGTTTTAATTGTTATGTCTAATATAAAAACACAATTAATCATATTTCTAGTTTTGACCATTTGACTTTTAATTTTTATGTGTAATCACAACCTCATTACATTTTGAAATAAAGTCATTTTGATGGATACATTTGTACACTATAAGTGGTATCAAATGTAATTATGTACATAAACATTTGTCACGAAAGTAGCCTTCATTCAAGCATTTCATTAAACAGTTAAGAGGCTTTAGTCAAACAAGCATGGAAGGTGGGAAAAAAACATCGATCCATACACATCTTACATAGAAATACAAGAAACCATCTTCCAAACATAAAAACAAACAAAAACCTATACACCATAAGTATAACACAAAACTCACAATAAACTCCTAAACTTAGCTGTAAAACAAAGCATAAGAAGGAGGGTCTGAAAATAGAAAAGAATAACAATGCCAACATAGGTGTAACATTCCATTACTTGTGAGAAGGTTAGAATAGTAAATGTGAGTGATCTATGAGAGGCATAGAAATGCTTCTTTATACTCATGCATAATATGCCATACACTAATACATGAATAGTGAATGTATTTGAGCATGAAAATAATTGTATATGCATTCATGAATAATTCCGGGTATAATTGGATTGATTTGTGAAATTTTGAGAGTTATGAATGTTTTACATTGGAAATATTAGTGATTAGAGGAAATATCATATTTGTAAATATTGGTGAACTTAGGAGTTACCTTTGACATTTATGAAGTATTGTGATATTTTTGAACTGTGGTGAAATTAGGAATAAATATTGGAAATTATAGAAAATATGGAAAAAAAAGAGAAATTAAAAGAAGCTTTGGAGATAGTTGGATTGTAAAGATGAAAGTTAAGAGAGTTAGTTTCAAAAGAAACTAAGTTAGAGCTTAGGTATTGGGAAAGTGACAAGTGTCACCTAGGCTTTTGTACTCTTGCTAGAAGTAGGTTACTTTTCTTTGAGAGTTGACAGGTTAAGTCTTGTCTAAGTTCCTTCTTCCCATACATAGAGTTTACACTTTCTAAGAGATTTTTATGCTCTTCCTTTCCCTCACCAAACCCACTTTACCGTTTATGTCCTCTACCCTAAGAAAAAAACTAGTGAAGTACGTAAATCATGTGGAGTTTAAGGCTTGAAGCTTCTAGAGTTTTCAGCAGGTAAGTGGTGAAGAAATCCCTTAGAGTTGGAGATTTGTGAAATAAATTTGATAAGTTAATATCATCTGCACGGAAAATGGCATTTTCATGTTTGTTCATAAATGTTGTGTTGTTGGGGGATGAAAAATCCGGTTATGGTGTTAATTTAGTGTTTTGAAAGATTATTAGTGATTAAGTGTTGTAAAAGTGATTTTTTGGAGTTGAATGGAAGAGATAATTTAGGTAGAAGACGAGTTAGATGTAAAGTATTGAAAGTTGGAAAATCTGAAAAAAAAGTTCACTGAATATGCTTTAGTATTTTAGCCACAATAGATTCTCTGGTCATCCAAACAAGATGATTCCTAAGTTTGATTAAACTAGAGATATATGGCTATATTTCGTATCAAGACATCGAAATTCAATTCTGTCTCTAAGGATCTCAAAAGTTGCCATGAATTTGAGAAATAGGTGCAGGATGTTGGAAGCTGATTGTAAAATTCGTATTCTGATTTCGAGAGAAAATCTAGAATTGATCTAGATATATTTTGGGAAAGATGCCTTCTCAAGAGTCGTATATCTTTCTTTTATCTTTCCAACGGTATATAGTATGAAAAATTTAGACATCGAAGTCAAAAGTTATGATTCTTAAAAGTGGATACGTTCAGGGAAAAAATGAGACGGAAGAAAAGTAGACGATAGAAATGAGACGGAAGAAATGAGACAATAGAAATGAGACGGAAGAAAAGTAGACGATAGAAATGAGATGGAAGAAATGATACGATAGAAATGAGATGGAAGAAATGAGACGATAGAAATAAGACGGAAGAAAAGTAGACGATAGAAATGAGACGGGTATAGTGAGTGTGCTCTTAAGTAATATGAACTGGAGTTATTCCACTGAACACACTTCAGTATTTTGATTATATCTGGATCTATTGGAATCCAAATGAGATGATTTTTGAATTGGAGCAATCTAGAGATATAGTCCTATAAATTGTCTCCAGAAGTCCAATTATGATTCAGCCTCTAAGATGTTTAATCTCTGAATGGAAGTTGGGCATAGTACACTGTTTTTGAATATGAACAACCCGATAATGTTTGAGGCATATCTTCCAAATTACTTAACCAAATTGAGTGATTTTGGGATCAATGGAAAGATAAGAGATATAGGGACACTTGTCTAGAAGAAAGTTTGACCTAATTATTTCATTTTCACCTTTTGATTGAATGTGAACAGTAGACCCGAAAGGGGTGTTTTGGAAAAATTTGGAAGTAAGCCAATGAGTAATAAATTGTGATTTCAATAGTCCTAGTGAGGCATAAACCTAAGTATAAATTATACTTAGATGAGTTTTGGATATGAGATCAATTTTGTGATAGAAATTACCCGGGATTATCATGAACATGCATTGTACATAACTCTTTTCATACATATGCATTATTGAATACTTATGATTGTGCAAATTGTGATATCGTGTATATTATTTGTTATAGAGGAGCAACTGGAGTGTCAACCTCTGGACGTTGCCAGATCTTCCAGGTATTAGCTTCGGGAGCAACTTGTGAGTAACCTAGACGATTTCTCTCAATTATTGTTTCCTTATAATTATGTTAATTATGTTTTGAATAATGAATGAATGTGATTTAATTGTGGATTCTGAACAGAAGGTCCAATGATTGTATAATGTGGATTGAAATATTAAAGTGCTGCTTCAATGTGAATGTGAAGACCTAAGTGCTTTAAAATGTGTCTGATTGTGGTACATGCATTCCATTTATGAGTGCATAATCAGATAATGGCAGTTGTGACTAGAGTAGCCACCGATTAGAGCTTAAAGCTCAGCGAGTGAAATTGAGCTTTGAGCTCAAAAGTAATTCAGAGCCTTAGGCTCAACGTTTAATGAGCCCTATATGGGATAGTTCAGGCACTCGGTCACAACAACGTAATAATTGGAAAAGTGTCTCATGAGCATTTCATATGCATCTTTTTAAGTATGCTTGATTGAGTGAAATGCAAAATTGCTTATGCTTAAGTGAAAATGTGTTACTCATATAAAATGCAAAGTTGTGAAATAACTGTTTTGTGAATTGATGTGTTGCATAGATTGAGTGAACCATCGTTGATGGTTACCTCATTGAGTTCGCAAAACTCACCAAAATTGCAATGTTGTTTTTTTAGGACCGAGAGACGACTCTAGCTACTAAGAGGTTCTACTACCGTGTAGATTGTGATTTGGCGAGAGAAGTCATAGCTCAAAGGTCGATCAGCTGGGATTTTTGGATGGCTTAGATAGATTTATTATATTTTCCTCTTTCATGTAGCACATATGTACTAGGTTTTGTTGATCTACATGTAGTAAAGGTTGAAAGACACAATGTAGACTTTCGGTTTTCAGAAATGAAATGAGGAAAAGCTGGTTTTTAAAATATTGTGGTTTTTCTTATGATGCTTTATAAGTGAAAATTGATATGATGCCATATGAACTGAATAGAGTGATTGAACGTAGCTCGCCCTTATCGTAGGAGATGTACCGGAATGACCTCCGAACTTCCCGATGTGTACCCTGCAGTAAGGGGGCGCTACACTATGCTAGTGCTTTGACCCCTACAGAAGAAGACAAGTGTCGGAGGTTTGAGGATGGACTCAATATGGGGATTAAAACAAGATTGGCAATCTTAAACCTGAATAGTTTCACTGAGTTGAGAGTTGCTTCTATTAGGATTAAGCAGTTGCTGAGTGAGAGACAAGCAGAGACTGGGTAAGGGTACAGAATGAATAGGTCTAATGAGAGTCAGAGTGGTTCTGGCGGAAGATTCAGTAAGCCCCAGAATAGAGCTTTCAGACCACTAGGTAGATCCAGGCAGTCAGGATCCAGGCAGAGGGGTAGATTTGCACAGACTGGCTGTGGAAGAGTTATAGTATAAAATCAGTTTCTAGTATGTGAGCACTGTGAGAAGAGGCATGGTGGTGAGTGTTGGAGGCTAACTGGAGATTGGCTCAAATTCGACTCCTTTGACCACCAGATCAGAGATTGTCTTACTACTTTGGGAGCTCAGTCTGGTGTGAGTGGGTGATCCAGGAGTGATGCTACGGTCCAGCAGAGCAGAGGTAGTGGATCTAGACAGAGAGGCCAAGCTAGAGGTCGAGTGAGCTTTGGGAGTTCTTTCATGAGGACTGAAAAGCGAGGCAACCGACCACCAGTCCAAGGCCCGGGTCTATGCTATGACCAGGCAGGAGACTCAAGACTCACCAGATGTTATTTCAGGTGTGCTTCTTATTTATGACTTTGAGGCATTTGCACTGCTAGATCCAGGATTCACATACTCCTTTATCGCACCACATCTAGCATGTAGGCTGCATTGTAATAGAGAGATGCTACAGTATAGGCTTAAGGTGAGTACACCGATAAGTAGTACTACCGTTATAGGAGAAGTCTGCAAGGGGTGCTTGATTCAGATTGATCAAGCAGAGTTTGAGGCAGACCTGATTATATTACAGCTAAAAGAGATAAATGTTATCCTAGGCATGGATTAGCTCACTGCTCATAGGATTGTTATGAACTGTTACACCAAGGAGGTAGTATTAGAATCTCCTAGTCACCCGAGGGCAATATTCAGAGGAGTTAGTCAAGCAGTGCCAGCCAGGATGATATCCTTCATGAGTGTTTCCCGTCGAGCTACCTGGTTAGGGAATTCCTGGACGTGTTTCCCATGGTTAGGAAATTCCTGGACGTGTTTTCCGCTGAGCTACCTGGCTTACCATCAAATCGGGAAACGGATTTTACAATTGATCTAGTTCTAGGTGCTGCTCCTATATCTATTCCTCCATATAGGATAGCACCTATGGAACTGAAGGAGTTGAAGGCTCAGTTATAGGAGTTGCTGGAAAAGGGTTTTATTAGACCCAGTGTTTCACCTTGGGGAGCTCCAGTACTGTTTGTGAGGAAGAAAGATGGGATTTTGAGGTTATGCATCGATTATAGGTAGCTGAATCGGGTGATAGTGAAGAACAAGTACCCGTTGCCTAGAATTGATGATTTGCTTGATCAGTTGCAAGGATATCAGGTATTAACTAAGCTAGATTTGAGATCATGGTATTATCAGATGAAGATAGCAAAGGTTGATGTACCTAAGAGTCCATTCAGGAGCAGGTATGGGCACTTCGAGTTCTTAGTGATGCCGTTTGGGCTGACTAATGCCATGGCAGCTTTTATGACCTTGATGAATAAGGTGTTTCATCCCTACCTAGACCGATTCGTGATTGTTTTCATTGATGATAATTTGGGTATTCGAAGTGCAGGAAGGAACATATTGAGCATATGAGAGTCATTTTACAGATTATGAGAGAAACGCAATTGTATGCCAAGTTCAGTAAGTGTGAATTTTGCCTAGATCAAGTGGTGTTTTTGGGGCATATGATGACTAAAAATGGCATACAAGTAGATCCAAAGAAGATTGAGGCAGTGATGAATTGGGAAGCTCCGAGAAATGTGTCTGACATTCAAAGCTTCCTAGGATTGGACGAATATTATCAGAGGTTTGTCGAGGGGTTTTCTTTGATCTCAACTCCTCTGACAAAACTTCTAAGGAAGAATGTAGTGTTCAGATAGAATGAGGAGTGTCAGAAGAGCTTTGAGGAGCTGAAACATCGGTTGACTACTGCACCGGTGTTGACTATTCCATCGG
>JAOTBA010063376.1:0-11947 GCA_025629845.1 Erythroxylum squamatum | reverse complement strand
GTTCCATTCTTGCAGTTGGTTATATAGATGGAGACATCTTGTTATGGAAATTATCAACTGCTCCCTCTTCTAAGAACCAACAGAGTGAAGTCTCTAACAATATTGTTAGGCTACAATTATCATCTGCTAAAAAGAGGCTGCCTGTTATTGTCTTGCACTGGTCCAGACGCAGTAGATCTAATAATTGTGATGGTCAGCTAGTTATCTATGGAGGTGATGAAATAGGATCTGAAGAAGTTCTGACAGTGAGTTTCACTTTTCATTCCTCTAGTCGGACTGAAACTGCTTTGAATTTCAGCTATTAGTTTTTCATTCTTAGTTATTAATCTAGTTGGTGTTGCTTTTGAATCTTTAGTTTACTATTTTATCATAAAACAGCTTGCATTTTTTAGCATAGCGGCTTCCATACATCGTAATCAAATTATGATATGAATTAGAATTTTCGGAAGACATCATCTACAGATCAATTCAATCTTAAAGAAATTTATCCAAGTATAAGTATGCAAATATCACACTATCTATTACCATCTCAGTTCGAAATCCCTTGGAAACTATAAAGAAATTGGCTACAGCTGCTCAAAGTCAGGATAATAATGGAACATAAGATTTAGTCACTCCATTATCATCCAAACAAGAAGTTTACTTGCGGGATGGGCCTCATAATTGGTGGAAACCTCAAAAAGGCTAGAAACCCTCATAGAAAATGTCAAAAGATTGAACATGCACTAACATTTTTACGGATCAAATACAAACTCAAATCCAGTTCAAATGATATTCACATGGAATATTTCAAAATACTGATTTTTGGTGTGTATTTGTCTTTTCTCTATTGTAGTGATGCATCAGTATTTTCCTTTGTTATAACAGTAGTTGCTCTAAGTAGTGAATTGGATGGACAGGTATTGACTCTGGAATGGTCATCTAAGTTGGAGACACTAAAATGTACTGGACGCTTGGATCTTACTCTTAGCAGCTCGTTTGCTGACATGATTTTATTGCCAAGTTCTGGGTCTGTGGCAAGTACTCACCAAACGGATCTTCTTACACTGACAAATCCAGGACAGCTACATCTGTACAGTGATCCTAGCTTGTCTGCCTTACTATCTAAGCAAGAGAAGGAAACACCTGTTGTTGCTGCAAAATTCCCAGCCATAGTACCTTTATCTGATCCAACTATAACTGCGGCAAGATTCATTGCACTTCCCAGAGATGGAAACTTGTCAAAAGTTCTTTCTGAGGTATCATGGCTCAAAAATAGTCCTCTATGTTATTTAAGCATTTGGTTCTCCGTCGATAGTATATCATCAAGCAGTTTCATCCAATCTCTCAGGTTGGCACTGTTAAGAAACAGGGTTCCTCTCCTGTCCTGATTGATGGTACAAAGTGGCCATTGACTGGTGGAGTTCCCAGCCAATTTTCATTTGGAGCAAATACTGTTGTTGAAAGAGTGTACATAGCAGGTTATGAGGATGGATGTGTACGGTTATGGGATGCTACCTATCCTGTTCTTACACCAATTTGTGTTCTAGAAGTAAAGGTTAGAGTTCCTTTCCCATAGTTCCTTTAACTAACTGGTGCAACACACCATAAATGTCTTTAAGGACCTCAGATGAATGGCAGGCGCAAGATGTACAAATACCATCTTTAAGTGATCCTGTGTCAAAATTTGATTTGTGTTCCATCACATCAACTTTGGCTGTTGGTAATGCATGTGGAGTGGTCAGTAACATTTCTAAACTGGTTCTTTTTCTTTTTTTTCTTTATTCTTTGTTAGTTTCAAAGTTTTATGATATTATGTTATATCTTCCATCTGTTGTTTGAGTAGGTTCGCATTTATAAACTAAAGGGTAGTTCCCGTGAGACAAGTTTTCTTTTTGTAACCGAGACCAAAAATGAAGGTAAGTTGGAGATGTGTCGTTTTTGTCTCTGACTTTTTAATTTTAAAGTTTTATAGAAGTCACTCTAGTAACCACAATTAAATTTCTAGATTTTTAACTAATTTTAAGATCTCTCGTGGTGAAGATTGAAGAAACCTACTGAAGAATATGTCTATGTGACCAAAATGGGTAGGGCACTACAAGTTTCAAAATATGCAGATAGCCGAGCATCAAGATCAATCTTGTTATATTAAAATGACTTAGATTCAGAGAAAGGTTGTTCAATTATTAAAACTTGACAATCATGACCATGTTTGAGTTTTCGGTTCTCTTATTTGAAGCTTGGATTCCCTTATTTGAAGCATGCTGAGAGTGATTTAGATGAGACTACCAAATTAAAAAAAATGAAACATTTGGGAGTTCTAAATATTTCCATAGGTCTAGATGTCAAAATAATTCCTTAAATCTTGTGAATAACTTGAAAGTTAATGGTGATTCAAGTTTGGCTATAGTCATTGTAAAAGGAATGTTTAATCCATCATTGGTCCTCCTTTTCTCTCACTAAATTGTGGGGTTCTTCAGTTTCATGGCATACTTATAGATTTTCATGGATTGCAAGTAGTATTTAGCTTGGGAAATTATTATTCGGCTTTACGTTCTCAATCTGAAGCAATCTGTCTCTCATAGTTCGCAGTTTACCTGAAGGGGGAGAACTTCAGTACACCGCAGTTTTTTCTCTTCTTAATTCCCCCATCCATGCAATTCATTTCACCAACTCTGGAGCCAAACTTGCTGTGGGTTTTGAATGTAGCCGTGTGAGTATCATCTCTCGTAGTTTTACTAACTAATCTTCTTTCATACTTATTCAGGTTGTTGCCCCTTTTTGAGATGGATTATTGAATCAGATGCTTAATCTCAGGTAGCAATGCTTGACATGAATTCACTATCGGTTTTGTTCCTTACGGACTGTATGTCTGCCTCTACCTCTCCAATAATTTCGGTGACTGGAATAGAACATTCAAAGATTCATAGCATTGAGAGGAGACCAGAGGAGGTAAAGCCTGATACTCCAGCCAATTCTACTGAGGAAACCATGTTTGTATTAACCAAGGATGCAACTCTCAACGTCATTGATAGTGGTAGTGGTAGATCAATCAACGCTCATCCATGGCGTCCAAAAAAGAAAGCAAATGTGGTTTCCATGTATGTCATAGGCAAGTATAAGCTCCATCGAAAATCAATAGTGAATCTTTTCAGTGGAGTTGTGCCAACAAAAACCTTACAGAAACCAATATTTTTCCTTCCACAGACAGCAGGTCTCCAAGTGGCAGAAGTGATGATGATAAGCTGGAAGAGTCGGGTCAAGATATAGTTGGGAAGAATGTGCCAATCGACAAACCTAATCAAACAAGGATTAGCTCACATCATAATAACAAGCAGAACTCTTCAGATATAGAAACCACTGCAGAAAGATTAACGGATTCACTTATTCTGCTTTGTTGCGAGGATTCGTTGCGCCTTTACTCTACAAAGAATGCCATTCAAGTAATTCTATTTTCTTCTTGTTTTTTGTTTATAAACCACGTAATATGTTTACTAGTTGACTGATATTCTTCACCCACTCCTTTTCAGGGAAACAGTAAAAGTATTTATAAAGTGAAGCATACAGTACTTTGTTGTTGGGCATCAACTTTTAATAAAGATAACAAAGTTTGTGGAGTGATTTTGCTTTTTCAGACTGGTGTAATTGAAATCAGGTAAACTGCTTGTGGGCTAGGATCATTTTAGGCTTCTTCTTAGGTTTGTGTAATGCAGATTGAATGCTCTTGAGAGTTAATTGAGCTGTTGTTACTTGTCTTCGAATTGCTGATATCGAAACCCCGTCTTTGCTCCAGATCACTTCCAGATTTAGAATTGCTTAAAGAAAGCTCTCTAATGTCAGTTCTAAGGTGGAGTTTCAAGGCAAACTTAGAGAAGATAATGAGTTCTGATGACGGGCACATCACAATGGTATCATTTAATCCCAATTATTGCTACTGTTAGAAAATTGTTCAGCATGTTTTCCTTTCTGGTGATGGGAACGAGTGGGGAGTGTTAAATGATGGAGTTGTGAACTGCTTCACCTCACAATTCTCATTTTTAAATGTTTTCCTTACTCCCCGTATTTCTGTTAGTGTGTTGTTTGCTGTGATTCTTTTGACGATAGCTATCTAACATTGAGCGTCTTTTAGGCAAACGGTTGTGAGTTGGCCTTCATCTCCCTATTAAGTGGTGAAAATTGTTTCAGGTACATTTCTTATCTGTTGAACCATTAGTGTGAGGGAATCGTCAATCTTAGAATTTATCCTGTAATATGATTATCATTACAATTCCTGATGGAACAGAACGGTGCTTTTGTTAGGATTCCCGAGTCTTATCCGTGCCTCCATGATAAAGTCCTAGCAGCTGCTGCAGATGCTGCCTTCAGTCTCTCTTCAAATCAGAAGAAATCACAGGTTCAAGTTAATATCACTTGTTTATACTGATGTAAGATTTGTCTTTCCATAGCTTTTCTTAGTTCGTTTCATCTTGTTATATAGGTTTCTAAATCGGGAATTATAAGTGGTATCGTCAAAGGCTTTAAAAGGGAAAAGGTAGATGTTAATGATATTCTGAATCCTCAGTCTGACGTTACTCATCTAGAGCGAATTTTTTCAAAGCCCCCTTTTTCAAACTCATCCCGTACAGTCACAGATCACCAAGAAGTTGCTGAGCTTAACATAGGTTGTCCATCTCTCCCGCATTCTTTTCCTTTGTCGTTTCATCAATTCATTCTCAGACACCTGACGTTCTCTCTCCTACAACAGATGACATTGATATAGATGAACCTCCTCTGCATCCAGCAACAACATCATCACAAGATGCACAAAGTACTAAAAAGGATAAGTAGATTGCCTTCCAAATTCTGTATCCTTCAACTCATTATTTGACGAAATGATTTTCAAACTGCAGAAAAGGAAACAGAACGGGAAAAGTTATTGGGCAGTAGTGACGATACGGAACCCAGACGTAGGACACCTGAGGAAATTAGAGCCAAATACAGAAAGGCTGGGGTAATTATGTGTGATGGTTTCTGTGTTCTTCCATAGAAACTGCTCTTAAACTCTATACGGTCTAATGTGATAACTGTTTCAGGATGCATCTTCAGCTGCAGCAGAAGCAAAAAACAAGCTTCTCGAGAGGCAGGAAAAACTGGAGGTATCATATTCAGTATCATTTGAAACTCTTTTTCATCTTTAATATCCAGATAGCTCCCTGGTTTTCTTTGTCTTACCTTCAACACGTCTTTTTTGTATCAGAGAATCAACCAGCGAACCGCAGAATTGCAAAGCGGAGCTGAAAACTTTGCATCATTAGCAGATGAACTTGTCAAAGTAATGGAGAATCGAAAATGGTGGCAAATATGAACTAAAGAATGTTCTGGCATTATTTTGCATGTTGGTTTTGATTGCTTATGCATTCCCAGTTGATGCTCCTGTTTGAGCATTGTCAGATTTTGGTCAGTCGTCTTTGCGAACATCACAAACCTACATTTTCAGATACAGCCAAGAGAGCATTTGTGTCACGGTCGAATCCATGTCGAATTCAGAGGGCATGCTTGGGATTGAGTACTGATCCTGTCAAATGGGAAGTAATTAGTACAAAGATCGGCTTTGAACTTTCTGTGTGTGTATACATATTATATATGAGCAGAGCATTTTGCAGGGGATGTCTTATTTTTAATCCCTTGGTGCAGAGGTTACTGAAAGAAACACAGCAATATGTGATGTACTGTTTCAGATATGCTCTTCATGCAAGATCAAAGGTTCACTCTTAAAATATCAATTATTGTTCGGTCCAACAAGTAGGTAATGGGTCAAATTTGAATTGATCAGATTTTGGGTCGGGCTTGATTGAAAAGGTTGGATTTGGACCAGCTCAAATGGCTCAAATGGCCTAAGCATTTGAGCTTGTCCAAACTACTATAAAAAGTAGTTTTTTGTTTTCTATTCCAATTTGTTATAATATAATTTACTATTAATGAAATATATTATTTAATATTAATTATTATTAAAACTTTATGAATAATTTAAAATATAATTATTTTAATATTAACAACCAATCAAATTTTAAAAAAATATAAACTAAAATGAGAAAGTAAAAATTAAAAATTACATCAAAAAATTAAAAATGAAACTAAACGGCTCCTAAAATTACTGCAAATTACATTATTATTTTTTATCGGCCATTATTTGTAAATGCATAATAAGAATTAATCGATCTTTTGATAAGACGTGAGATACGAAGAGGTTCCTTTTCTTAAATGTTGGGAATATAATAAAGAAAAGTCAACGTATTCAGTACATAAAATTTTTTTATTTTGTGGAGCCTGAGAAAGGTTATAATGTACACAGCCTTTTTTTTGTATTTTTATAACAAGACTGTTTTCATGACTTGAATTTATATAAGACAAAGTAAGGAGTATTAAATTTGTTAGGTCAATAATAATAACGGCATGCTTACCAAATTATTGAGTATTAAATTATTATTAATTATTCGTTATGCTTTCAAAATTGTGTTTTGTATGTAATACAAAAACAAACGCTAAAGTTTTAATATAAGTAAATTATATTTTAAATATATGAAATTTTACTAAATTTTATAATATATTTTAATTAAAAATATATCTTATATCAATCAAATATTTATGATGCATTCAATATTATTATTTTGAAATAAATATTCATTATACGTTAATAAATACATAAATTTAGAATATAATTTATTTATTAATTTAATAAGAGTGATTTTTAGATTGCTCTTTGATTTAAAATATCAATTGGTCCTTTTTCGGTTTACAATTAATACCGTATTTTATTTTATCTATTAAATAAAACAGTTATCAAAAACATTATTTCTACTAGTTAAGGATAAGATTGTGTATCAACTGAATTTTTATTAAGTTATTATTGATAATTATTCAATAAAATGGTATTATTGATATTAATTTCAAATCTAGTGATTTTGTTTTTATTTATTTAATAAAACAAGGTCATATCATTCTATGATCAAGTCATATTACTTTAGATAGAGTAATTTAAATTTAAATTTAATCCAAAAATTCACTTTTTAAAATTTAGAAGTCAACTTAATTATCGATTAAAATAAATTTTATTTATTAACTTTAAATATTCACGATGCAAACATGGGTTTGCTTATTCCTTTGGTGAATCATTGTTTTCTTCAAATTGGCAAAACGTGTATCAAATTGATTTCTCACGAGTGAAACATGGCTGCCATTGACCTGCAATACCGACCACCAAAAGTTACTGTGATCGTGCTCTTTCCACCAATCAGGGGCCACGTCAAGCTGTCAACACACTTCTCGTATCCAATCAGGAAGTTTCACACCAAGTGAGCAGAAGCAAAATTAATAGTGTGTGAAGCAAAGTAGCCAACTTGGACTCTCCAACGCAACGTTGGACCATCCATGGCAGAACCTACTTAAAAGGGCTCATAACGTGTTCTGTCTTCTTTTTTTTTTTTTGGGTGAAAAAGAGACGGAGACAATAGACCCCGCGGCTAATGCCTTAAAAAGGCAGTCGAACACTGATCATTATGTAAGAGAAGTCTCATCCCTAGGATCGGATTATCCCAAATACTCAGATGTTGAGAATTCGACGACCCTAGTCTAACCAAAAAATCAGCACACTGATTACCTTCGCGAAACACATGCGATAACGAGCACTGCCAGATACGAGCAAACAGTTGTTGGATATCCCTAATCAAACCAAGGCAAGGATGAGAGGAAGGGCAAGACCGAGTAATGAGATGAACTGCTTCCAAGGAGTCAGACTCCACAAGAAGCTTATGATAACCGCGATCCCAGGCAAGGATTAAGCCATGACGAATAGCTTACAGTTCAGCAACCATATTAGTAGTATGACCAAGAAAACCCGAAAAACCAACAAGCCAGCGCCCATGCTCATCACGAATTTTTACTCTTTAACTAAAGAACGTTCCTATCAAACCCCTTTGTATCTATAAATCGTAGACAAAATGCTCATCCGTATCAATAAAAATGCAACTATAATGAGTAAACATGTTCAGGTAATCTTCTTTTAATTATGTGAAAAGGAAATATAATACGATATTATAATGACTTATAGTTTTGCTAAGTTTTCTGTAAGTACAAAGAATGAATAGGTGTGGACCGACTTTCTCCGAGATAATTCGACGAAAGAGTGGAGTCATATAGAGCTTTTTCTAGTGTAATCAAACTACATAATGTCCATTTTTTATCGATAAAAGAGGTATTTCCATAGGTTCTCTTGGTATCATATTATAATCATGCATGAAGAACGGTCTACTAGCCATTCCTGCGATTATGGAAAGTTTATTAAATTGTAAGCTGGGGACAAAGGCCATGTATTTACTAAAGACTATAGGTTGTCGATTGTCATTTTAGATAGGAATTCAATACATATGTGTGCGTATATATATAGATATATACCCTTTTTTTATGTAGTTTTGCCACTTTAGGTTATCATTATGATTCATTAACTTATAAGGTAATACAATTAAGCTAAAAGGAAAAAGGTGTTCACCTTTGAAATATCTAATTGACCACTTCTTCCTTCTCCTTAATCTTTTCTCGAGGAAGCAAGGTCTAGCCTATTGGATCAAAGAATCTCTCCTTAGCCCTCTACTTATACGCCTGTGTAGGTGAACCGTGTAAGTCTGCGAAATACACAATAATTTGTATGTAACAGTATAATCTCCCGAAACGTGATCTGGTCAAGTTCTGGCTTGTGTCCTGAGGCTTCAGTGAGTCTTCATTTTCACTATTTAATTTAAAAAAAGTATTTGCACCTAAAACAATCATCAAACCATAGTACTTTTTTTTTATTACCACGTAGGATATCTTCAATTTTACAATCTGGTTTAATGTCACTCACTCACTTGTGGTATAAAACATTTGCATAAAGAAGGAAAAAACAGACTCACGCGTTGTCCATCAAGAGGCCTAAATGCATCTATTGAAGCCCAAAAGAACTTCTCAATGACTGAAGTTTATATTTTGGGCCCCCATCTTCGCCTCCCTTCGACGAGTAGTTTCGACTTTCTGCTGCTTTTCTATTATTTTCTATGCATTTTCTCCATTGCCAAAACCAGTTTGATAGTTTCAGGCTACCTGCTATCTTCTTTCTAAACCTTTATTCTTCGTTGTAAGCTTCTTTTATAGCAAGTATATACACTGTTAATTTTTTGAGTTTCTTTCTCCATGATTCTCACTACATTCCTGCTTTGACTGCTCCATGAGGTTACTATCCAATCACTTGCTATGCCTATCTCCCTGACATGATTCAATCTTTGGGCGCACAACGCCTCATATATCGCGCTCGCATTGCGTTCTATGTTAAAACAGGCCTCCTTGAGAACGCAATCCAAGTATTCGAGGAAATGACTCAGTCACAATGTCGCGTTTTCGGCGTGGACTATAACCGATTTATCGGTGTTTTGGTTCGACAATCTCAATTCGAATTAGCCTACCAGCGATATTCTGAGATGGGTTTGGGTGGGTTTTCGCTATCTCCGTTCACTTACTCTCGGTTCATTTCTGGGCTGTGTCAAGTTAAGGACTTTGCACTCATTGATGAATTGTTGCGTGATATGGAGAGATTAAATTGCGTGCCGGACATATGGGCTTTCAATGATTGCTTGCATCTTCTGTTCAGTGAGGGAAGGTTAGAATCAGCAATGGAGATGTTTAAGAGAATGGTTCAGAGAGGAAGAGAACCAGATGTTGTATCATACACTATTATTATTCACAATATGTGTAAACTAAATAGATTTGATACTGCAGTACAATTTTGGCATGATATGATTCACAAAGGCCTGAAACCGGATAACAAGGCCTGTGCAGCGCTTGTAGTTGGGTTGTGTGGAGGAGGGATGGTAGATTTGGCTTATGAACTTGTAGTTAATATAATGCGTGATAGAGGAGCTGAATTATGTACATTGGTTTATAATGCATTAATTAGTGGGTTTTTTAAAGTAGGCAAGATTGATAAAGCGGAGGCGCTTGCCTCTTTTATGAGTAGGCATGGGCCTAAATTGGATTTGGTTACATACAATGTTTTCTTGAACTACTATTGTCAGGAGCTTATGTTGGAAGACGCAGAGAGGTTAGTGGATAAGATGGAGAGGATTGGCATAGAACCTGATGTGTACAGTTACAACCAGCTTCTGAAGGCACTTTGTAAAGTTAAGTGTATTGACAAAGCCCATGGATTGATGGTGGAAAAGATGGAGACAAAAGGATTGTGTGATGTCGTTTCATACAACACTATAATTAGTGCATTATGCAAGCAGGGAAGTACCAGAAAGGCTTATAGACTGTTTGAGAAAATGAAGCAGAAGGGTATTGATCCAGATGTGGTGACGTTCACCATACTTGTAACTTCTTTTCATAGAGAAGGTAGTCCTGGCATAGTGAAGAAGCTTCATGATCAGATGATAGCATTGCGTCTGTTGCCTGATCGAATATTTTATAATACAATTGTTGATTATTTATGCAAGAGCATGAAAGTTGAGAGTGCTTATAAAGTTTTTAGCGAGATGGGAAAACAGGGGATTTCCCCTAATGCTGTTTCTTATAACGCCCTTATAAATGGATTTTGCAAATCGCTAAGAGTTGATGAAGCAATGTATCTATACAAAGAAATGCAGAGTAGATGCATTTATCCGGATGAAGTAACTTATAAGTTGATCATTAGAGGGCTTATTCGAGAAAATAAACTTTCAGTTGCTTGTACAGTGTGGGATCAAATGATGGAAAAAGGCTTTACTCTTGATAAAGCTGTTTCAAAGGAACTAATCAATGCGCTCCATTCAAGAGGAGGTGCCCGGACATCAAAAAGTAACTAGTGCTCAACTTTGAAATATCTTAATTTATCCATTCATTGTTTCTCATTTTTGTGCAAGAATTTATAGCGGCTGTTAATTCTCTCTGCTTCCATTGTCTCAGCTTGACGTTGTTTGTCACTGATTCCATGAAATTATATATGGAACGAAGAAGTTCAGAGAGTTGTTAAGGAAATTACCGGCTACTCAGTTAAAGTAAGTTCTGATATGACTTCACGATTCATATTCTTTGAAGATAGACTATTCTGCATGGTAGATAGCACTAATGTTAAATAAAACTCGAGTTGTATAGTATTTGTCTTCTTATTTACTTTAGATTATCTAATATTTTCTTTGATTTCTTTCTGATCTGTGATCATGATGTACATACCCAGAAAATGAGAAAGGCACTAAACTGTTGTCTTTTTATGTTGCCTAGGCCTTCAACAAGTAAGGTCTGACTCCCTGATCCGACTTGGTATTATAGGATGAATTCGTCTGGGGAACACTAAGTATTCAAATTGAGACGGAGAGGTATGGATTTTCTAACTCAAAACGTCTTGAATTTAATTTTAATGTTGTGTAATTTCTTCCTTTTCTTTGTTCACCTTAACTCGAGCTATTAATGTCTGATGAATTGATGAAATCAATGCTATTGTCTGTTCACAGAGCTCAACAAAAACGTAAGGAGTGACAGAGCAGAACTTTCATCATATCATTAGAATGAAGAACCAAATACTTGGAAGCGTTTGGGAGAAATCCATGACTTGATTAAAGAGAAAATCCCCATCATCCAAAAATCTTCTAGTGATACGCTTGGTTCACATACAACTTGATTTGTTTGCTTGACTGAAAGATGTTTTATCCAGGTGAAATTCTGCTTTCAATGTCTTCTCGTGTTGGTATCCTTGTGGCATGTGTGAACTGGTCTTCAGTAGTTAAATGTTGCAAAATAAGCGTCAGATAAGTTTTGTGTGATTAACAGAGAACGGCTTGTAGCCTTTGAGTCTATTGTTAACCTCTTTTAGTAAAATGGAAGTCTTATTATATAAATAAATTAATAATGCGGCTGATACAATTCCTCCTTTACAGACTTATTTTAGGAAACCACGTGGGCCTTCAGTCACTGATACACGTGGGTCCTT
>JAOTBA010063350.1:0-11948 GCA_025629845.1 Erythroxylum squamatum | reverse complement strand
GCATAGATGGTATCAGAGCAAGAAGAGTTATTAAGGAATCTGTGTCAGTATGAGAGTTTTCGATATTTCGGATTAGGTAGTTGGGTCTCGGTAATGGGATCCAGCAGTTTTACCTTATTTAGGAGTGATATTGATTAAGTTAATGTTTCACCTTAATTAGGAAGTAATAGGAGTAATATTAATTAAGTTAATGTTTCACCTTATTAGGAGTTAACATTTTACTTTATTATGGAGTAGTGTTGATTATATATACCTTTGTAATATATAATCTTTCAAAAATCAAAGGAAATATTTTTCTTCAATTTTCCCTAATTTCACATGTATCTCAGTTAAAGTGTTTAACAAAAACACTTAATCTATTAAGTATGTGTTTATTTAGAATATTTTTAAAAATATTTTTAAAACACTAAAGGCTTCTACAATCAAGAAATTTATGTTGAGTCAAAATCTTTTTTTATCCCACTTAAAAAACTATGTTAAAATAATTTTCACAATTCTATTCATCATTTTATATATGAAATTTATCGTTTATTTTTGGGTAAAGGTAATAAGCTAATTTGTAATATGATAGGAGTGAGATTGAGAGGGAGAGTCATTGCTCAACCATAAAGTCATAGTTCCAATCACGAAATTTATAAAAATAAAATGGTAAGATTGTGTACATGGATGACCCTCCCTATATCCCTACAAAGTGGAATTTGACTTTGACAGGAGTATGATTGAATGACAATTATTGTAAACTCTATGCAGACTCTAAACTTTAAAAGGGAACAGAAACAACAGTGGAAACAATTAATCCTTCAGTAGAAGTATCATGAAACCACAATAAGTGGACCTAGCTTGGGTTGGGCCCTCACAGGCTCCGTCTATTATTAGATTTGGGCTAAGACAACTGGTCTATAGGTTAATAAAGAAGCCCTTTGGATAACGAGGAGTGGCCCAACTGGTCTACCTTTCTCACTTAAGGCTCTCCCTTACAGGAGGTCTTGAGTTCGAGTCACGCCAAAGGAGGAGAAATGAGATATTTTCCTAATTGATGATCCTCTAGCTCCCTAGGTAAAGCTCCTTGATTTGATCAATTTGGACGCCTCGCTTCCAGCGGTAGGATGAGAGTTGAAGCTACTAAGGAATCCAAGGGTTGCTGGAAACTTGATGTTGAGCAGGGGGCCAGTGATCAATCAGTAGCCGACCAATCAAGTATGTGACGGCTCTTTGTACCCAGAAGTATGCAGACTACGTAGGAACCTCAAGGATCTTGGGGTTCTAAATTTACCTCCTTTAAGACTCTTGGGGTGGGGTCTTAGGGCTTAAGATTAGTCTGGCTAAACTGGATGCCTAATGTAAATAAAAAAAAATAAAGAAGCCCTCTCAGTTCTAAAACCTACCGCATTTTCACATATCAAGCAAACACTTGCATCTATATAATGTGCCACAAGGAAATATGTGCCTCGGCCACTAGATCTAAACCAGGGCGGACTCCACAAGAAATGAACAAAGGTTTCTTTGGTACTATCGAGTCTTTGCATAGTGTTACTTTCCGGCCAAATTTTTTCCTCACACAAAATTGACTTGGCAAAATTTGCATCTCTACTTTCTCCCTACTGTCATAGTAATCATAAGCTACCGTCACTAGAATCCCATCAAGATCTTCCTCAACTTGGAAAATCCTAGTTTTATCGAAGCATGTAGATACAATGCTAAAAATCTACTAGTTTATCCATTTGTATTTCAAGAAAATGGACAAATGAATCGTAAATATCGATTCCAGATTAGTATGTATACGACAAAGCCTTAGTATGATATCCATTTGGTCCCGTTAGATATAGTATATACTAAGGCTCTGTGAAGTACTAAAATCCTTAGGCGTACGATACATACAGAAGAGATATATATAGTATATAAGTCACTCATTCGAGTGGCGTTAGTAAGTTGACGGCTGAAACAGTGTCTCCCAAGAGAAAGTGGGATCACTTCAGTTCTTTGAAAGAGGAATATGTCGATGTCCTTGAAATGTCCGCCCTCCACGCCATCTCTCTCCTCCACCTCTTATCTTCACGTACTTTCTCTTCTCTTTCCATTCTGGACTAGTTTGTCTATGTAATGTTCTATGCATATGGGCTGGTTTTGATCCTTGAATTGATAGCAGAGAAGAGGATTAGAAGGACCAAGATTGGTGTTTCCTGGTGGGTGGGGAACTTCAAATCAAGTGGTTTTCAAGTTGCCATCTTTTCCGCAGATTCGAGCTGCTTCTGGCTCCTCTTCTCTTGATACCGGTACCCTTCATCTATTTCTCACTATCTTCATTTTCTCCATTTGTTTTTGGAATAAAGATATGTTCTTTTTGGTCTTTGATGTGATGGTTTTTAAAGGGGTGACTACTGAATTGGATGCTGTGTCTAGCTTCAGTGAGATCGTTCCCGACACTGTCATTTTCGATGATTTCGAGAAGTATGTTTCAGTTAGTTTATTTGAGCAATGCTTGGTTACTTGCTTACTCGGGCTATTGTCTTGTGTCAAGTGTAATTGACGATTGTTTGGTATTTAATTTTACAATATAGGTTTCCTCCAACTGCTGCTACAGTTAGCTCTTCCCTTCTTTTGGGTATATGTAGCTTGCCAGATACTGTTTTCAGAGTAAGCACATAAATTAATTTACTGCGTAACTGTGAAGAGTGCTTTTAGTAATCGTTTAGGTCAATAAAAGTCACGGTTAGTTTCATTTTTCTTTATTTTCAACTTGAAATTTCGTTTTTTATCTGTTTGTAGAATGCTGTGGACATGGCTTTGGCAGATTCAACGTGTTCTACTCTAGAAAACCCTGAATTGAGATCGTCTTGTTTTACTAACAAGGTTGGATTTCTTGACTGGTGGTTTCCCTTACTGGAGGATGTCCTGTAAATTTGATTTCGGGGATCTAGTTAGGCTTACTGGGTCATTCATGTAGGCTTTAGTGAATGTTGGAGGAGATTTGGCAAAACTAGTACCTGGCCGAGTTTCAACTGAAGTGGATGCACGGCTGGCCTACGATACTCATGGAATTATTAGGAAGGTAACAAGTTCAAGAGGATGATGGAATTATTTGCTTATTCATTTCTGTATAGTGGGTGATGTTGCAAGTGGTGTATCGTCCAAGGTAACTGATCAGGATCCTAGCCGGGAGTCCATAATTTGGGTGGATAACCATTCATTTATATGCTTTCTGATAGTATTTTCCCAATCTTGACCCTGATATTTTGGATGACATATTTTGTCAATAACATAGTTTCTAAGCTGTCTAGCATTATGCCTTTCAGCGAGTCTTGGCATGTCTTTTGATGGCGTGTCTCTGTTGAACTTGCAGGTGCATGACTTACTGAAGCTATACAATGAAATCAATGTTCCCCCTGAGCGTCTGTTATTCAAAATTCCATCGACTTGGCAAGTGAGTTTCACATGATAAATAGCAGAGCTGCTGTTTTTATGATTTCATAGATCTCACAGGGCTTTGACACAAGGAAACTGATAACTATTATCATTTTCTTTGACCTTAATTACTGGATCTTTTATCCAGGGCATAGCGGCCTCAAGATTGCTGGAAACTGAAGGCATTCAGACACATTTGACTTTTGTTTACAGGTAGATTTGTGAAACTAGCAGGATATCCATAAAACTTGCAGTGGAAAATAACAAATGGCATTTAACTCATTAGCGTCAAGTTTCCAAGAGAAGCAAGTTTTTTATTGTAAAAGGTTCATTCGCTTACTTAATCCTTTGGTTTGTTTCACCATAATTGCTCAAAAAAGCAGAAGGGAGCAAGTTCTTGTCTTTCTGTGGGAATTCATCATGTTCAGGCCAGATGTCAATGTCCATTAATTTCTTTGGTCCTGGATTTTCGTGATGACAGTAGAAACTACAAACTTGTTTACTAAATCCTTTCCATGTGTTCGCGTCAATTTTTTGTTGCCTTTGTATAACATCTATTTGTTTCCTGTTTCTTGATTGTTTGTTGCTCTTAAGTTTTGCTCAAGCTGCAGCTGCAGCCCAAGCTGGAGCTTCTGTTATTCAGATTTTCGTTGGTCGCCTTCGAGTAAGTACTCCTCTCACTGAATAATAACATTGTTATCTAAATAGTATTTACTTTGATTTAATTCTTTAGGTGCTTCTGTGTTTTTCAGGATTGGGCACGCAATCATTCTGGTGACCCTGAAATAGAAGCTGCTTTGAAAAGAGGAGAAGATCCTGGGCTGGCTTTGGTGAGTCAAGAAAGAGATTAGCTCTTCTAGCGCTTCAGTTTTCAACTCTGTATTAGGTGTTCCCTGACATATTTTATCGGCTTCAAAATTTATATATTCTATCATTTCGTAATTAAGATGTGACTTTAGAAGAGTAGCTATAAGTTTGATTCAAAATCTGTTTCTCTTTTACTTATCTGTAGATTATTCTTACCTACGAGGAACATTTACTCGATATCCTGAGCGGTGATTGTGATAGAATAACCTTTATCATTAAAGGGGCCTTTACAATTCTTAATAAAGTGAATTATTGGATAAGAAGCAGCAAATCACAATGCTATTAGCTCCTGAGGTCCAAGGTTTGACTCCATAAATAAGTGGGATTATGATGTGAATGCTGGATGAGGGAGAGAGAGGAAAGGTATGGCGGATATGAGAAATATACTGACAGTGACTCTTCTGCCTGATCATTGTGTGACCTTAAATTTGGACACTTGTCACTGCTACCATATATTGCACAGATTAGTGGTGGAGTGATAGTACAAGTGACCGTATCCTCCTGTTTTACTTTGTGCTAATATGTCTAGCAACATCTATCTATCAACTGTTGGTGGTCTTGATTAGGAGGCAGAATATGTATTCAACTTAGTAGCATTCTTGTTGCTTTAGTGAAGTGGGATACTTTTGCTTTACTGATTCTTACTTTTAGCATTCCTGCTGTAATTCAGACCTCTCTTTTGATTTGAAGGCTGAAGTATCAATAAATTTCTAAAAAGTAAATGCATTGCACTACTTAATTCATAGTAGCTGCATTATAATTTACTTCTTAAAGCATCATGATTTTCTAATCCCATTTTCTGTTATTATCTACAGGTAACGAAAGCTTACAATTACATTCACAAGTATGGATATAAATCAAAGTTGATGGCTGCAGCTGTTCGTAACAAACAGGACTTATTCAGCCTTCTGGGGTAATGTTTAGGTTCCTTTCCTTTTCCCTATGCAATTTATTTATTTTTTTCCCTGGGGTGTTACGAGTCTGGTTTGGATCATGTAGTCAATATTTATAGATGATTACTTTTGACTGCTGAAAATTTTAGTTTACATTTGATGCATGTTCTCTTTTGCAGGGTCGACTATATAATTGCACCTTTGAAGGTACTGCAATCTCTGAAAGAATCTGTAACTACTCCTGATCAGAAGTACTCCTTTATCCAAAAACTATCACCACAATCTGCTGCCAACTATAATTTCAGCGAAGAGGAGGTCTGCTTTTCATGCACTCTCACCATTGCTTGTTTACGTATTTAGTTTACTGTCAAATCGTATTTATAATCACAGACCTAGCATTACTCTTCCAAAGCTTAATCTTTCCCTCAAGCTTTGTCCATTTGTTTCAGCTTTCTTGTCGCTCTAGTTTCAAATTCATAAACTTCTCTGGTTGGAGAAACAAGATGGCCTCTTTTATCTGGTGCCTTGATAACAGAGGAGATAAAAGAGGTGTAAGGCTGTGTAAATTGTTGTTTGGTAGAGGCAGCCCAACTAAAATGTCATCTCCATTTTAGCTGTCTTTATTAGGGAACAGAGATCTTTCTGTTTCATGTGCATACCTTTAGGTATACAGCATCCTTTGAATTTGCACCTCAGATATTTTTGCATCATATTGAGCCCCTTCATTGGACTAAACTTAGTTTAATCCTTTATCTGTATATATTTTCTGATTGATTCTTCTGTTATGTAAAGGTTGCAAAATGGGACCAATTAAGTCTGGCATCAGCTATGGGACCTGCATCAGTCCAGCTTCTGGCTGCTGGACTGGATGGCTATGTAAATCAATCGAAGAGAGTTGAGGAGTTCTTGACAAAGATTTGGCCACCCCCCAATGTGTAAGGCTTTTTCAGTCATCTGGGCAAAAATTGGTTGAGCCTCTTGGCAATAAGTCGAAAACACACTCACCGAGTGCTCTTCATTCCACCCCTTTTCCTGTGTCTAACATGAAATTGAAACCTTTTGTTTTCATATCCACCACAGCATTAGGAATTTCCAAGGTACTTGATTTTTCTCTTGCATGTATGAGCGTAAACCTTCAAGTGAATCCCAATCTGTTGTGTTTGGTTTACCCTAACCCAATAGGAAGTGATTCCTTTCTAGTTTCTGTTTCTATTTTTTTTTTCAGTCTTAATGGTCCAGTTATTTCTTCAAACTACTGCAAAAAATTAACCCAAAAAAAAGAAAAAAGAGAAGAACTTTCATTAAATTCAACATTATTATAATTATCTTCAATTCTTCTCCCGCTGTTTTTCCGTATATAACAGAAAACTTAGAAGGTTGGATATTTGGAGGGTTGCGTCTCGGATACTTAAAGAGTTATTAATTGCATTCTTGGAGGGGTTGCTGTACTGTCAACCTTTGAGCTGAGTTGAGCTTAGTATTGTTAGAGTGGTTAGACTTGTTTTTAGCCACTATGTGTTAGCTCCGTATTTTGTTTGTTATTAGCTTAGCTAGCTGGTAATTCAATCAGAACGTAATTTGTTACTCTAGTGTAATGAAATTCGCAGGTATTATAGAAAAGCGAGTTTTTGAAGTTTCTCCTACTTTCTTGCAATTTTCTCTTCAGCCAAACAGTCTTTGTTGCTAATGTTGTTCAGACCTTGATTTCTTCGTGAATTGATAAGAATTACCATCCAACATGATAACGCGTACCCCGTGATTCAGCCCCAACATTCAACTCCATGATTTCAGCAACTTAATTTTAGCCTTAAGATCCTCTACTGTAATTGTATTTCTATATTTATACTTTCATTCTCTGTATAAATAATTGTACAAATCGCATACAGTATATACAATACAATACAATACAATACAAATTCAATTCTCTTCTTCATCAATCTTTCAGGTCTTAATGTCAATATACACAAGAGTAGCATGTCTCTATCCACCGATGTTAACAACCAGTGGGAACTCAGTGGGCAAGCAGGACTAAACATTCTTCCTCCATCATTTCGTTGTCCGAGTGTGCATGTATCTTCCTCAAAGTTGAAATGCACAGACTGCATTCCACTTTTGTAAAAGATCAAATCCAAATTGAATTCTTCGCAGAACAGACATTTATCATATGCAGCGAGGAGAACTTTAATTACTTCAATCCTAGGCAGCCTCCACATCCACTGGACAACACACCTGTTAGATTGATTCAAAATCATGTTGTTATGGTCTGCACTTTTTAGTCCACGTATTGACTTAGTCATTATCAAATTAAGTAGTGGGGTCAGTTAGTAGTCATTACTTCCTATTTTTTTGTTTTAGAATTATATAAATCATTGTACTGTGTTTTGTCTTGAATGTTGAAAAAAGTGTAGTTCAGAACCATTTGTTTTTCACGCATCTATATTACGTTTTTCCCCTACAAATACAAAGCATATCAGAAGTACAAGTTTAACTTTCTGTCAACAGGCATTTAGATGATAAAAATCAATATGTGAATCTGGTGGATGTATTCTTTTGTCTTTTTTAACATAAATAGTAACTGGAACATTCATTGTTATAAAACTAGTCTAGAAGAAACATTGGCCAGGCAATCAATGGGTCATGAACTTTTTAGAGAAACATTCACAAGCATTCTAAACCTTGTTAATACCAAAACCCATTCTAGAATCCCAGTTTTGCCCACAATGAACAAATACAATAAGTGAAAAAGCAACAAATAGACTGTAACTCTTCCTTACTCCAAAAACGAAGTCAAAGAAAAATGTAAAGCAAAGAAAATAGTAGATAAGCTAGAAGAATTACCTGGACGGATGGACAACCGGAGACAAAGTCAATTGCAAAGGAAGAAGACATTTTTCAAAGCTTCTAGAATGCGATTGGCAGAGGAAGAAGACGATTTTCTTGTCCAGAATGTTAGGAAGACAAAGACAACTTCATCATTAGTTTTTAAATAAGACCAAAATGATGTTGTTTATAGCGGAATAAATGACGTTGTTTTCGTTAAATGCTGCAGAACTTTGGACAACATTTGGCAACAATTATAGGAAAATGCCGCCAAAGTGTTATATAAATTTTTTAAACTTCGACCAAGACACGTTTTCGAATATCCGCTTACAGGATATTGCTCAAAAAGACACCAACAGAGAATTACAGAGAAGAAGAATCAGAAGAATACATACGGCATCCGACACAAAACATAACGTACGAGGTTCTGAAATCTACAATTTATTGTCCGTAACCTATATCCACTACACTCGTATGCACGATACATTCCCTACACTCGCTCTTAAACACCGCGTGATGACCTGTACCCTCATCCTGCGTCGTTCCCATGGTTAAGTGTCGTCATCTTCCTCATTTGTCGTAATAATTCCCTTCCCCTTAGCAACCTTGTCGATCAAATTAACCTTTGGGAAGCGCTTTTGTAGGTCGAACACATATTCCCAAGTAGCATTGCCATTGCCCTTATCCGACCATTGGATCAACCATTGCGTGACCGCGCGGTTGTTCCGTTTGGTAATCCGTCTATCCAAGATGGCTACAGGCACCTTCTCTGCTGGTTTCAGAAACTCCGACAACTCTGTAGTAGTACAAGCTTGACCTTTGTGTTCCTTTTTAAGCTGAGACACATGGAAGACTGGATGAATTGTCGCATGAGATGGAAGTTCAAGTTTGTAAGCTACCTTCCCAATCCTCTGGATCACTCTGTAAGGACCATAATACAACAGTGCTAATTTTTGATTACTTCAGCGTTGGAGTGAGAATTGCTTGTAAGGTTGAAACTTCAATAGAACCCGATCTCCCTCTTGAAATTCCCTGTCCGAACGCTTCGCATCTGCGTCTTGCTTCATGCAATTCTGAACCTGCTGTAAATGGAATTTAGTGACGTTAAGCATTGCTTCTCGACTCTGCAAAACACGATCAACCTCCATTATCTGCGAATCACCTATAATGTACAGTGTATACACTGGAGGTGGATACCCGTATAAAACTTCAAATGGCATAGTGCCAATGGCGGTTCGATAGGTGGTGTTGTACCACCACTCTGCTAAAGCCAGTCATTCCCCCCACTTCTGAGGCGATTCACCGTAAAAACAACGTAGATACGTTTCCAAAATCTTGTTCACCGCCTCCGTCTGGCCATCCGATTGTGGATGATAAGCCGTCGAATACCTCAGAGTAACTCCCTGCAATTTCAATAATTCTTTCCAGAATTTGCTTAAAAACACTGGGTCTCTATTGCTAATTATCGACTGTGGCATCCCATGCAATTTAAATACGTTGTTAAAAAACAATTCAGCAATGTCGCCGGTAGTATAGGGATGCTTCACTGACAGGAAATGTGCTTATTTCTTGAATCGATCTACTATTACCAAAATAACAGATTTACCTCGTGAGGAAGGTAACCCCTCCACGAAGTCTAAGCTCACCGCCTTCCAACTTCCTTCTGGTATGCTGATCGGTTGAAGCAGTCCCGGGTATGCTGCGTTGTCATATTTATTACACTGAAAAACCATGCAACTCTGCACGTAAACTCGCACGTCCCTCGCCATCCCCTTCTAGTAGAACATGGACTGTAATTTTTTTGTCATAGCCACCACGCCTGCATGGCCGCCTATAGCGTCATCGTGACTGATCCTTATAAGTTGTTGTTGGAGGGGTTAATTAGTTTCGATCACCAACCTTCCCTTCCATCGCAATAAACCACCCTTCAACTCGTATATATTAGAATCAGCTATGCCCGCTTCTAATTCATCAATTAATTTCCAAAGGCTGTCATCCTCCTGCCAACATCTCTTAATGTCATCTAGCAACTCACTCTGTATTTGAGACACCGACATCACCAACATCTCAACACTAGTGATCCTCGACAGCACATCCGCCACGGCATTCTCCTTACCACTGTGATATTGTACCTCAAAATCGTATCCCAACAATTTCGGTAACCATGAATGTTGAAATGGTGTGGACAACCATTGTTCCAGAAGATACTTCAAGCTCCGGTGGTCCGTATGAATAATAAAGGGTTTAGGCATCAAGTAATGATGCCATTATTTGATGGCCTTAATGACGGCCAAGAATTCCTTCTCGTAAGTTGATATCCCTTGGTGTTGCGGTGCAAGTGATTTGCTCAAGAAGGCGATGGGGTGTCCTTCTTATTACAACATAGCCCCGATCCCCTATCCGCATGCATCCGCTTCGATTACAAAAGGATTGGAGAAATTAGGTAGTGCCAAGACCGGAGCAGTAGTGATAGCTTGTTTCAACACTTCAAAAGCTCTCTGTTCCTTCTATTGGCAGCTCCAATCCTCCATTTTCTCCTTCGTGAGTAGTTCTGTCAAGGGTTTTTCAGTAGCGCCATAACCCTTGATAAATTGCCTTCAGTACCCAGTGATACCCAGAAATCCCCTCAGATCCTTAGTACATTGGGGTATCGGCCATTCCTTAATGGTTTTCACCTTCCTTGAATCTGTCACTACCCCCGCTTCCGAAATCGTGTACCCCAAATAATCAACTTGACGAGCCCCAAAGATGCATTTGTTCCCTCGTAAGTACAATTGCTTATCCAACAATGTCTTAAGAGCCATGGTTAGATGTTCTACATGCAGTGCCAACATCGGACTGTAGATCAAGATGTCATCGAAGAAAACCAAAATGAAGCGGCGGAGGTAAGTTTTAAACAGCTCATTCATCAATCTTTGGAACGTAGAGGGCGAGTTTGTTAAGCTGAAGGGCATTACCAGAAATTCGTAATGCCCTTCATGAGTTTTGAACGTCGTCTTCAGAATGTCCACGGGTTGCATCCGAATATGATGATAACCCGAACGTAAATCTAGCTTCGAAATCATACTCGCCCCATGCAACTCATCCAGTAGCTCTTCGATCAGTGGAATTGGAATTTTATCCTTCACCGTGTACCGATTTAACTCGCGGTAATCGACGCACATCATCCACGAGTTTTCCTTTTTCTTAACCAGCACCACCGGCGAAGCGTAAGGGCCGTAACTATGGCGAATAAACCCTTAACTCATGATTTGTCTAACCTCTTACTCAATGATATCTTTTTGCGCCCCCGAGTATTGATACGGCTGTACATTTATGGCATCAACCCCTTCCTGCAATACTATGTGGTGATTATATTGGCGATTCGGGGGTAATCGGGTCGGTTCCTGAAACACTTCCGCATAGCTAGCTAACACCCTATTGATTTCGTTGAACACGCTCCCCTGTTCCTCCGTTAATCTCATATGTTGAAACTGATATTCAAGGGGAGTCGATAATTGAAGCATGAATAATTGCCCGCTTCCGGCTCCTTGTAATGTTTTCTAAAGACCCTTACTCGAAATAATTCTAGACTTGCTATCTGGGCCACCCTTCAGTGTTACCGTTATCCCTTCCCATCGAAACTTCATCGTCCGCGTACAAAAATAGCATAGGACGTCTTCCAACCCCATGTAGCGCCCCCTTACCGTAGGGTACACACCGGGAAGCCTGCAGGTCATTCCGGTACATATCCTACGATAAGAAAGAACTACGAACAAACACCACTATACTCCACATGGCATCATAATAATAAAACATCAATATAAAATCACATCTTTTTAAAACCAAACTGTTTTCCATTTCATTGCATCAAAAGCAGTAATTTACACAACTATCAGTTTTCATTATTTGTACAGCAACCCAACAAACCTAGTACAATATGCTACTGAGACAAAGATAATACATCAGTCCTAACTAGGTCATCCC
>JAOTBA010063297.1:0-11952 GCA_025629845.1 Erythroxylum squamatum | reverse complement strand
ACAAACCCATGCATTTCTTAAGATATCTAACCCAAAACCCTTTCACAAACTCAACAAAACACAAATCCTCTTACCTTGATCCTTCTCCAAATGAGGAGTTTCTTGGCTCAAAAGATGGCTCTCATCCTCCTCCACGTTTTTCCCTTCTTGAGTAACTTGAAAATCCCTCTTGAAGACCATGAAAAAGCAAGCCCTAGCTCTCTCTTTCTTCTTTCCTTCTTCTTCTCCACGACACCTCTCTCTCTTCTCTCTATTTTCTTGTTCTTTTCCTCTCATTTTCGTGCACCACTAATCCTTATATACCAACCCACATGTCTTATTAGCAAATGACCTCTTTGCCCTTCCTTATAAGCTTTATAACTTACATGCTTAAGTTGTCTTCCAATTTTGCCCCTCTTGCAACTTTCCACCTTAATTCAATTTAATCCATGTCATATGATCTTACTCAATTTCACATGTTAATTAAATCCCATTAACATGCTAATTAATTCCACAAAATACTCTAATAATACCTCAAAATTCATTTAATTCATGCTTAACTCTTTCCAAAAATCAAGGTATTTTCTAATCATGAAATTGAAGGAATTTTGATAAAACTTCCTTCTAGACAAATGTTCCTCATTGTCTCACTTTTCTAATGACACCAAAATCATTCAATTTGGTTCCATAGTCTAAGAGTTATACTCCAAACATTTTCAGACTGTTCATATCCAAAAATAATATTCTGTTCTCAACTTCCATCCGAAAATTGACATTCTTAGAGACTGAATTTAAGCTCAATTTCATCAAACAATTTGTAGCCCTATCTCTCTAGTTTAATCCAATTCAAAAATCATCTCATTTGGATAACTAGAGATCAAGTTATGGCTAAAACACCGGAGCATGCTCAATGAACATTTTCATTTTCCAGCTTTTAACTTCTAATATTTCACATACAATAGTTCTAACTTCCAAGAAAAGTTTGGGGACCAACACTTGGTTTAAGATTTTCCAAAATTTGTACTACCCTCTCTCAAGGTGCAACTAAATGTCACTAGTTAAATAAATTAAGATTAACTTTAGGATCTCTCGATGTGCTGTAACATCCCTTTATCCCATGTTAAGGGTTAGAACCCTAGAATAGTGTAAATGAGAGATTATTGAGAAGTTAGAAAGTGCATTTCATGCTTATGCATAATATAACATACAAACACATGTGAATATTAATTATTGAACACTTTAAAATGATTGTACATGCATTCATTGACATTTTCCAGGTATAATTGAATATTTTGTCTTAAATATTGATTTGGAGATTATAATTATTGATTTAAAATTTTTGGTAGAATTTGGAATATTTTCTGAAATTATGAGTATTTTTGGACTAGGAAAAATGCCAAGTAGCAAGATAATTGATTTGTGGTAGTAAAAATAAGTGTCAAATGGTAGTTGAGATAATTGGAAAATGGTGTTAGGATTTGTTGAGAATATGATATTGAGAATTAGGTCATAATTGGAGTAGAAATTGGAGACAAATAGATTAATTGTTAAATGGAACCATAAGGTGGTGACATGTGGCAAGTGACAAGTGTCACTTGCTAGGCCACACCCTCACCCACGACTCTTTTATCATTGAAAGATCATTTTAATTGTTTTGTTTCTTGCTTCCTTCTTCTCTTTGTGATCTTCTTCAAGCTTCTTCATTTCCACGACACTTACCCATCTCCATTAACGTTAAACCTTGTCCTCATTTTTTTCACTTGCTACTCTCATTTTTTATTGTTTTCTTCATTTGTTAAAAACAAAAACCTAATCTACCCACCTCCATGTTGATGTTCGTGTGAGCCATGGAAAGCTAGGATTTACGTGATTTTGAAGAGTTTGGAGTTTTACCAAGTATCATATGGTTCTTCATGATTTGTTGAATGAAATATGTATGCTGATAGTTAGAGGTTAAATGATCATAAAATGGTGTTTTATATATGTTGGAATGTGGGTAAAGAAATGAAGACATTTTGTATTTATGATGATTAATATTTCATAAGTTGTTGTAGAGATGAGTTTGAAATAAAAAGATCATTGAAATTGGTGTAGGAAAAAGGTGCAGCAAAATTTGATAGGTAGAAGGATGTTTCATGTTCTGTTTTTGGTATTATGATTAAACAGAGAATATGATTTGTTTGTGATTGAAATTGATCTAAAATGGAAGTGGTAATGAAGAAGAAATAATGAGGACATAAGCTAGAAATGATAAACTAAGAAAAAGAGATGAACTAGGATGAAAATGGTGATGAAGTGTGCTAGAATATGTTAGATGGAGTGTTTTCACTGAATATGCATCTATATTTTAGCCATATCTTGATCTGTACATATCCAAATGGGATGATTTTAAGTTTATATTGAACTAGAGACATATGGCTATATTGTTCATGCAGGAATAGAATTTGAATTATGTCTTTAAGGGTTTCAAAATTTGGCTTGAATTTGAGTACAGTGTGTTGTCACGGTTTGGGAACATTCTTAAGTATTTAAGGTATAACATGCAGAATACTAAACCAAAATGCATGAAATTGGTGTCATTAGAAACTTAAGACATATGGCAACATTTTCCTAGAAGAATGTATTGCCTAATTACTTCTTTTTCCTTATCAATTTGTCCATGAAAAATTGAACCAAAAATTTATTTTGAGAATAGCCATCAGGAAGTGCACAATCGTGCACAAGCATGATCGTGACAGAAAGGAAACCTCAGAGGAGTTGCACGATCGTGTACAAGCACGATCGTGAAAGAGAGGAGATATCAGGTAGTGCACGATCGTGATAAAAGGGAGACGTCAGGTATTGCATGATCGTGCTTATTCAACAGGCAGTGCATGATCGTCCATAAGCACGATCGTGACAGTGAGAGTGTAATGCTTTTTGACAATTTTAACACCCTTCACTCTTTTGACCATAACTTCTTCTCCGGACCTCAAATTGACTTAAAATTTGAAGCACAAACTCCTCACACATTGTCCTTCCTCACCACCAAATTTCATGGTCATCTGAATTCATTAGGAAAGGATTGGTAAATGATTGATTGATGATATTATAAGAATTAAGTATGAACCTTAGTGCATGACTAAGTGATAAACTTGGAGTAAGTTTGTATTATTGAGGTGTAAATCTAAGTTCAAATTAGACATATATGAGTTTTGAAGTATGAATGATCATGAGATGAAAATAAAGGAAATATATCTGGGATTGTCATTGAGCATGCATTATATATAATCCATATACACATTTGTGCATAAATGAGTACTTATATAATTGTACAAAGTTGTGATGTGTGTAAATGTGTAACATCCCAGGTTACCCGCTTATAGATATTTTCCGCCTTGGGCTTTGGCCCACCCAAGCTCTCACGGTTTTGCTTTTTTCGAGGCCTTCCCAGGAGGTCACCCATCCTAGAACTACTCTCACCTAAGCACATTTAACTTCAGAGTTCCGATGGGATCTAGTGCATTAGGCCATAGAAAACATGTCTGTGAAGAAGAGGTATCAATACCCTTATAAGGCGTACTTCGTTCTCCTCCCCAACCGATGTTGGATCTTACAATCCACCGCCTAAGAAGGCCAGCGTTCTTGCTGGCACAACGGCCTGGGTACTGGCTCTGATACCACTTTAACAGCCCAGGTCACCCACTTACAGATATTGTCCGCTTTGGGCTTTGGCCCAACCAAGCCCTCACGGTTTTGCTTTTTCTTAGGCTTTCCCAGGAGGTCACCCATCCTAGAACTACTCTCACCTAAGCACATTTAACTTCAGAGTTCCGATGGGATCCGATGCATTAGGCCATGGAAAACGTGTCTGTAAGGAAGAGGTATCCACACCCTTATAAGGCGTGCTTCGTTCTCCTCCCCAACCGATGTTGGATCTTACAAAATGTGTGTTGCATGATATAGAAGAGCAATTAGAGCGACAATATTCAGATGTTATCAGGACTTCGAGACAATAGCTATCTAGAGCAAACTGTGAGTAACCTAGATGGTGTCACTTGATTAATTGTTTGTTTTAAATTTTGTATTGAATTATTATATGAATGTGATTGTGTTGATTTCGGCCATTGAATATCCAAGGTGTTTGATGCATGAATAATAAATTGGAAGTGCTCCTTGTTTGTGAATTTGATGTAGTAAGTGATACTCAACATTATTTTTTAATACCGGACCAAGGTTCGATGATAAATGTGAATGTGAATGTGAAATTGAAATCAAGTAGTTGCTTGAATATATGTGAATATGATGCATTTCATTACATGAATGAATGACAACATAAAGGCAGTTGTGACCAGAGTGACTAGTCTGAAAGATCTTAAAGCTCATAATATACACAAAAGTTATGGGCTTAGTTGTTAATGTGCCCGGTATCCACAAAGGGATATGGGACAATATCTGAAACAAGCCTGATATCCATAAGGGATATGGGCCAGTAAAAAGGCACTCAGTAACAACAAATTAATAATTGGAAGTTAGTCTCATGTGTTTTGCGTTTATAATTGATATGTATGTTTTAAATGATCAAAATGAACTGTTTGATTGCTCTAAATGTGAAATGTGGAATAAGTGAACAAAGTGTTATGTGATGCTATATGATTATTCGTGAAAAGATGTGTATTATATGATGACATGAATTGTTGTGAACTTGAAACTTGAACTATGTGATTTCTTGGATTGTGTATTATGTGATATGAGTGAACCATTGAGGATGGTTAACTTATTAAGTTCGCAAAACTCACCAAAATTACAACATTGAATTCAGGTTTGAGAGAGTATACTAGTGATACCGAAACTTTAAAAGAAGCATAGTTCTTGTACTTTTGGATAGAAGAAATGGCTTAAAGGTTGGTCATTTAAGATTTAAGGATCTAGATAAAATATTTGTATAATTCCTTATGTATGTAGTGTGTTCTATATACAGAGATGTAAACTCTGATTAGTTTTTGATAATGTACATAAATGGATGTTATTGTAAGCTACAATGTACATATTCAGTTTTATGAAATGAAAATGAGGAATTGGGTTTTTAAATATTGTGACATTTACACATTAAAAGATGATGTCATGATTAAGTTCGTGTCGTGATTACTCTAGCATGCCACCCTTGTGGGGTACGTACTCGGATATCCTTCAGAATGTTGAGTATGTTTTCTGTGAGAGTGTGGTGCAACAATTCTTAGTATCAGAGCATGGTTGCCATCCATAGGGATATATAAGAATATTAGCCATGAAATATTGTGAGAAATGCGGATAGTAATTGAAGTTATTGTCTATTATAGGTCATACGTCATAGATGATCAAGTGGAATAATTAGCTGACCTAGAATTAGTAGGAGTTAGTAGAGAGTCTTCTATATCTTGACCTGAGAGAATGGCTCCGAGACTTCCTAAGAGAAGGGAAAGGAGGTACGACAAACATGAGAAAGCAGGGGGCTGTGGACTTCTACAAAAATACAAACCTTTCAGAGGCTAAAGGATGGCTAGAGAGAACAAGGTCACTAATTTGAGAGCTACCTCGATCAGAATTGAGCAGTTATTGAGAGATGGATTGGCAGAGTATAGGCAGGAGTCTAGAATGAAGAGATATGGTGAATTTCAAGCTGAATCTAGCAAGAGATTTGGGAAGCACCAGAGTAGATCGTCCTAATCACAGTTGAGATCAAGATAGTCTAAGCTTAAGCTGAGAGGCAGCTTTGGTTACTCTGGCAGAGGTCAGGCGTCTGGAGGATAGACTTTTAATAAGCGACCACCACAGATGCCTAACTATGAGCACTATGGAAATAGACATGGTGGTGAATGTAGGACATTATCAGGAGCTTGTTTCTATTGTGGCTCTCTTGAGCACCGAATCAGAGATTGTCCTGTCATTGTTGGAGTTTAGTCTGGTGTGAGAGGGGATAAGTAACTAAAACAATTGTCCAGCAGAGTAGAGCTAGTGGGTCTGGATAGAGAGGCCGTGGTAGAGGCAGGATGAGTTCTGGGAGTCCTACTGTTAGGACTGAGGTGTGGAGCAACCGACCGCAGTCCCAAGCCAGAGTAATACAATAACCAAACAGGAGGCTTAGGATTCTCCAGATGTTGTTGCAGGTGTGTTGCTTATTTTTGGTTATGAATCTTTTTCATTGCTAGATCCTGGATCTACGCACTCTTTTATTGCACTACATCTGGCATCCTATTGAAACATGGATTAAAGGTGAGTACACCGATAGGTAGTATTACAGTAATAGGAGAAGTTTACAAGAGGTGCTTGATTCGAATTGATTAGGTAGAATTAGAGGCAGATTTGATTGTACTACAATTAAGGGAGATAGATATTATCCTAGGCATGGATTGGCTCACTGCTCATAAGGCTATCATGAATTGCTATACTAAGGAGGTGATATTAGAATCTCCTAATCAGCCAAGAGCAATATTCTGAGGTATTAGTCAAGTAGTGCCAGCCAGACTGATCTCATTTGTGAGTGCTTTAAGGTTGATGCAAGGAGGATGTGAGGCTTATCTGGCCCAGGTAGTCGATACCTGAACTGAGCAGAATGTGTAGGACATTCCTATTGTTAGGGAATTCCTGGATGTGTTTCCCACAGAATTATCTAGTTTACCTCCAGATAGGGAAATGGAGTTTACGATTGACTTAGTTGCAGGTTCTACTCCTATATCTATTCGTCCATATAGGATGACACCTATGAAACTAAAGGAATTGAAGGCTCAGATAGGGGAATTACTGGAAAAGTGTTTCATTAGACCAGTATATCACCATAGGGGGCTCCAATCTTATTTGTGAAGAAGAAAGATAGAACTCTGAGTCTGTGCATCGATTATGGGCAACTGAATTAGGTAACAGTGAAAAACAAGTACCTGTTGCCTAAAATTGATGATTTACTTAATCAGTTGCAAGGAGCTCGGGTGTTCACTAAGTTGGACTTGAGATCTGTGTACTATCAATTGAAGATAGAAGTGGTTGATGTAATGAAAAGTGCGTTTAGGAGCAGGTATGGGCACTTTGAGTTTTTAGTAATACCATTTGGGTTAACTAATGCCACAGTTGGATTTATGACTTTGTTGAATAAGTTGTTTCTGCCCTACTTAGATCATTTTTTATTGTTTATTGATGACATCTTAATGTACTCAAAAAGCATAGAATATCATGCTAAGCATTTGAGAATAATCTTACAAATTATGAGGGAGAAACAACTATATGCCAAATTCAGTAAATGTGAGTTTTGGCTAGATCAAGTAGTGTTTTTGGGTCACGTAGTAACTGAATAAGGCATATAAGCGGATCCAAAGAAGATAGAGGCAGTAATGAAATGGGAGGCTCCGAAGAATGTATCAGAAATTCAGAGTTTCCTAGGATTAGCCAAATATTACAAGAGGTTTATCGAGGGGTTCTCATTGATCTCTGCCCCTCGGACTAAACTTCTAAGGAAGAATGTAGTTTTTAGATGGAATGACGATTATTAGAAAAGCTTTGAGGAATTGAAGCAATGGTTAACTACAACACTATTGTTAACTATTCCATCGGGAACCAGAGGATATGTAGTATACAGTGATGCTTTGCCTCAAGGATTGGGATGTGTGTCGATGCAGTATGGCAAGGTGATAGCCTATGCATCGAGACAATTAAGGTCTCATAAGATAAATTATCTAGTATATGATTTAGAGCTTGCTGCTATTGTTTTTTCTCTAAAGATATGGAGACACTATCTGTATAGAGAGACATTCCAAATATATACCGATCATAAGAGCTTGAGATATCTGTTGAGTTAGAAGGAATTAAATATGAGAAAGAGGAGATAGATAGTTGTTGAAAGACTATGACTGTACGAATGAGTATCATCCGGGAAAAGCTAATGTGGTAGAAGGTGCATTGAGTAGAAAGTCAAATAGCAGTGTAACTCAGATTTAATTATCGAGGTTACCAAGCTTAATTCAATTGAGAGCTCTAAATGAGGAGTTAAATCTAGATCATAATGAGGTATTTATAACCACACTAAGACTGAGGCCAATGTTGCATGATAGAATTAGAAAGGTACATAATAAAGATCTTGATATGGTGAAGCTTATTGAGAAATTGAAAATGAAACTGGATTTTGAGTTTGAAATGAGAGATGAGACACTGTGGCTAAAGCAAAGGCTATGCATGCCTAATGTGGATGAATTGAGAAAGGAAATTCTAGAGGAGGCTCGTGTAGTCGCTTAGGCTATGCATCTTGGTACCGTTAAGATGTATAATACGCTAAAGCAACGTTTCTATTGGCCTGAAATGAAGAAGCAAGTAGCGTAGTATGTTGCTAAGTGTTTAACTTGCCAGCAGATTAAGGTTGAGCATCAGGCTCTGGTTGGGAAGCTACATTTATTACCTATTTTAGAATTAAAATGGGAGCAAATTATGATGGATTTTGTTATGGGATTGTCAAAGACTTCGAGGAAAAATGACGTTATATGGGTTTTGGTGGACCGATTGACTAAGTTGGCCCGTTTCTTACCAGTGACAGAATAACTCACTAGATAAGTTGGCTCTTAAATATGTAAAAGAGGTAGTTAGACTGCATAGGGTTTCGGTGTCCATTATATCAGACAGGGATCCGAGATTTACTTGGAAGAGCATACAGTCAGCTATTGGTACAAAGTTAAACTTCAGTACTGTATTTCATCCTCAAACAGATGGACAGAGTGAGAGGACAATCAAGACTATTGAGGATATGCTCAGGGCATATGTATTGGAGTTTCAAGGAACATGAGATCAGTGCATAGCTTTAATTGAGTTTGCATATAATAACCACTATAATAGTAGTATCGGAATGGCACCGTATGAGGCATTGTATGCCAGAAAATGTCGCATGCCTCTATATTATAATGGAGAGGGCTTGAGAATGGTAGAAGGCACAGAACTAATTCAGGATACTGTGGATAAGGTGAAATTGAGCCGAAGTCGAATTAAAGCAGCTCAAGATAGACAGTAGAACTATGTGACCATAACTGAAGGGATATAAAATACAGTGTAGGAGACAAAGTGTTTCTGAGAGTATCACTTTGGAGGGGAGTGCTGAGGTTTGGTAAAAAGGGCAAGCTAAGCCCTAGGTACATTGGTCCTTATGAGATCATTGAGAGGATAGGACCATTGGCATACAAGTTAGCTTTACCAAATGAGATGTCTCAGTTACACAATGCATTTCATGTGAGTATGCTCAGAAGATACCATTCTGATCCAATGCATATGTTACCGGCTCAAGAGATTGAAGTTGCTAGTACCTTAAGTTATGTTGAGGAGTCAATCAAGTTAGTGAGATCTCAGTTAAAACAGTTGAGAAACCGAGAAATTCCACTGGTGAAAGTCCTTTGGAGGAATCACTCGACTGATGAAGCAACTTGGGAAACAGAGGAACACATGAGGAGACAATATACTCACCTATTCGAACAATCAGGTAAGAGTTTCGAGGACGAAATTTTTATTAGGAGGGGAGAATTGTAACATCCCATGATCTCATGTTAGGGGCTAGGACCTTAGAATAGTGTATATGAGAGTTTATTGAGAAATTAGAAAGTGCATTCATACTCATGCATAATATATCATACATATACACGTGAATATTGATTTTTGCACATTAAAATGATTGTACATGCATTCATTAACATTTTTCAGGTATAATTGATTTATAAATGCGATAATATTGAGAATTGTGGTTTATATGTGTTGAACATTGATTTGGAGAGTATATGTATTGATTTAGTATTTTTGGTGAAAATTTAGGAAATTCCTAAAATTTTGGGTATTTTTGGACTAGAAAAATTGCCAAGTGGCAATATGATTGATAAATGGTGGCTGAAATAAGAGTCAAATGATAGTAGAAAATTCTATAAATAATTTTGGGATTTATTGACAAATGTCATTGAAAATTAGGAGAAAATTGGAGTAAAAATTGGAGATGATTGGATTAGTAAAAAAAGATATCGAGTTTAAATCCATAAAAATTGTCACTTGCCAAGCCAAGCCTTTAAACTCATGATTATTTTAACTTGAAAGACCAAGTCATTGTTTGACCTTGTTTTCTCCTCCTTCTTCGTAACTTCTTCATCTTCTATAAGCTTATTACTTCCAGAAAATTGTATCACCCTCACAACGCAAATGTTACTCTCCCTTTTTACTTCCTATATCATTTTGTTATCTTCTTCATTGTCACTAAAATACCAAACCCTACAACTCTTGACAGTTGATGATCGAATGTTATTGAAAAGCTAGGGTTCACGTGATTTTGAAGAGTTTGGAGTTTTAAACAAGTATCGTATAGGTTTTCATGATATGTAGAATAAAACCTGCATCACGTTAGTTGACAGTTCAGTGTTTACATAACAAGGTTGTATATTTTTGCTGAAACATGAATGAGTAAAAATTTAGAGAATATCGTGTCTCTTGCTTTTGCATTTTTGATGATCAATATTTCATAAGTGTTGAAATGATTTTTTAAGTTAGAAAAATCATTGAAAACTGGTATGACAAGAGTGTAGAAATTTTTTGGATAAATGATATGTGTATACTCTGTTTTGCTGTTGTATACGTGATTCTCTTTGGGTATTTTAGAGATGAACTGAAATGAATATAGAGATAAGGAAAAAGGTGTAAGGTGAAAACGTGATATAGAGAGGAATAATATGGCAAGTTTAAGATGAAGTGAAGGTGTTGATTGGAGAGGAAAAGAGTGCAGAAAAAGGACGAAAAAGTGCAGAAAATCTAATGGATATGCGTGAGTGTTAGGTTCTGTTTTTAATGTTTATGAATAATCATAGATTTTGATTTGTTGTGATCAAGTTGAGCTGAAATGAAAGTAGGAATGAAAAGGAATTAGTGAGGATATAAGTAAGAAATGATAGATTAAGCAAAAGAGAGGAAAAAGAGAAGAAAAATTGTAGATCATGAATCTGGAGAAGAAAATAGACAGTGCACGATCGTGACACTAGTGATGCTTTTTGCAGTGCACGATCGTGCATGAGCATGCTCGTGACTCTGCACACTCGATTGGAATTGCACGATCGTGCATAAGCATGATCGTGACAATGAAGGCTTACCGAAAGGAGACATTTTCGAACATCCTTCATTCTTTTGGATATAACTTCTTCTCCTGACCTCCAAAGGACTTGAAATTTGAACCAAAAAACTCCTCCAACATTGTTCTTCCTCTCCAAAAAAAATTTATGGCCATTTGACTTCATTCAAAAAAGATTGTTTGATGAATTTAGGATGAAAATGATGAAGTGTACTAGAATATGATAAATGGAGTGTTTTCACTGAATATGCTTCGGTATTTTGGACATATCTTGATCTATAGATATCCAAATCAGATGATTTTTGATTTAGATTAAACTAGAGACATATGGCTACAAATTTTCTTAAGAATTCAAATTTCAATTCTATCTCTAAGAATTCCAAAATCTGGCTTGAAGTAGAGTACATAGTATTGTTATAGTAGTAGCTTAAATCATCAGCAGATACTTCAAGACCTTAAAAATAACTCAAAAGGACATAAATCTTTCATTTCAAATTATTGATGAAGATAAGATTTAAGAGTATCAATTCCTTGAGTGCCATTGCCAATTATTAACATATCATCAACATATGGAAGGAGAAGAGTGCACCTTTGATCTATTTTTCAAATAAATAAAGCATGATCATAAGAGCTGAACGTAAAACCAAGACGATTGATGATGAAGTTGAATTTAGCAACCATGCTCGAGGAGCCTGCTTAAGGCCATATAAGGCTTTGCAAAGACGAAAAACTTTTTTAGGTGGATAAGCATACCTAAGTGGAGGTTGCATGTATACTTCTTCATGAAGAACACTATTAAGAAAGGCATTCTTGACATCTGATCGCGGCTCGTCGTTCAATCCTAAGATCGATCCTTGGAAACCGGTCAAAAATAATAAAATCCAAAGATTGCA
>JAOTBA010063209.1:0-11960 GCA_025629845.1 Erythroxylum squamatum | reverse complement strand
TTTGTCTGCTTTTCATTTTATCTTCATTTGTTTGTCATCAAAATTATTTGATACGTGAAGTCTTTTTTGACTTAACACCTCAAACGGCATTTCCAGATAAAAACTACAGAGCAGACACCAAATCCTCTTATAAAAGCCACAAATTGTTTACTAATTCAGATCTTAATCTAACAGCAGAATCATTTATTTTTGTTATGTAATCATATTCAGTGCAGTCAGACGTGGCTGAAATTGGAAGGCTATTTAACATCAAAACGGAACTAGTCTAAATGCCCAACATCGGCCTCCCATGCAAGATCTGGGCGTAAACTGGATGGCTTCGGAAAGGTAAGATGAAGTGGGTCTAAGAATCGAGTCCTTGATTCTTATTTTTTAACTATAACATATAACATTACCTGTACTTAACAATGCTGAAGTATTCCAAAATTTGTGGAAAAGCATAAAATAATTGGCTATTAATCAAGTGAGGAAGGCTTAAAATGTGTGAAGTATCTTAGAAAGGAGGGCAAGTAGGATGTTTAACTTGAAGCTAGGTCCATGAGATTTGTCAACTAGGAGTCCACTTACCTTGAGAACGATACCTATGGCTGTATTTTATGGTTTAGTGCAAGTCGCAAATATATTGTAGGTGAGACATTCTTCGGTGTCAAGGCAAGACTGTCGATTTCGATTTCCTATCTTAGGCCATCATGTTACTTCTGGGGTTCTTTAGTGCAATCTGTGCAACTTTGGTTACTATTTCAAGTCGGTCTTGAGGGATTTGTGTATATAATTTAGTAGTTGCTGCTGATCTATCTAAACTTAAGTTGAATCATTAACGCTGCCTGCCATCGATGTTCAGTAACTTGCAATCAAAAACAAGAAAGGAAGCGGTCATCATACTCAAGAGGATTCCTTAAATTTGATTAGATTCACATGGTGTAATGGAATTCTTTTTAATATATTTGGTTGATGCCATTTGATGAGCTGTTTCAACTTTCAAATCCAGTGAATTAGCTTGATTGGTCAAAATTGGATTTGGATTTTTAAAAACATGCTTTTTTAAAATGGAATTTATATATAAAAATAGGAAGAATACATAATACACTTTCCAAAAAAAAAAAGAATACATAATACGGAAGAGCTTGGAAATCCCGTGAGCCAATGTGAGTCACGAGTTTAGGGATCCCCAGCCTCCCGTCTTATCTCTGCCCCACCTTGAAAGGACACAACAGTCCCGTGGACGAGTAAGTGCCACGATGTCACATCCCTCTTTCTAGTTTAAGACCCAGTACAGTACCACCGAAACACAAGGCTCATAGAAACTTCGGAATTGAGTGGTCCTTCAATGGGTAAGGGCTATTCATTAAGGCCCATTTCAGAAACTCAAAGTCCAAACCAGAAAGTTGGGGTTCACATGAAGATGAGAGGAAAAGGAGTGTGGATATGGCATTAGCCAATCAGAACTCAGGAAACCCATGTGGAATGATCACAACAATCCTCCAATCCCCAATCCTGGGATTTTATTTTCTTTTTTCTTTTTTTCTCAATATTGAATAACTGAGTCCATTTCCCGTTAGCCGTGTGCAATTGAGCAAGTCAACAATGTTGTACCGAGTACCGACCGAATTATCTTGCTAAAAGAACACATCGTCAAAGTAAAACGGTGGACAAATAAGACCAAACCAAACCCACCATAAAGCCACACGCCCCGTCTTTCTTTCCCTTCCCTCCATTTCCCGGAGCTCGTTAAACAGCTCCATTAACTCCAATTCCTCCTCTTTGCCGGACCTATTGCGTTAGGGTTAGGTTTCAATATCCCTTCAACGGCCATGGCTGTTTCCAGCGGCTTCGTCACCACCTTCTCCGGTGCCAAAATGGAGACTTTATTGTTGAATTCTCCTTCTTCGTCCACGTCGACGTCTGCGGCGGCTTGTTTTAGGGCTCATTTGGCTCCGACGACGCAGGTTTGGCTGGTGGGCAAACCGGGTCGGCGCAATCAGAGAATTCCGTTGGCAAAGAGAGGAGGGGTGCGATGCGAGGTCGTTACTTCGACGACGGAAGCCGCCATTGAGAGTGACGCCGGTTTCGATCGGGCAAAGGTTTCGGGCTTGTCCGCTCTTGAACAGCTCAAGACGTCCGCTGCTGATAGTGAGTTTGTATATTAAACTCTCAATGTTTAGGAAGTTTCTAAGTTTTGGAATTTTGGTCTTTATTTTTCCCTTATGTTAAATGTATGATAATTAATGGTTCTGTTAAGATTTTTCTTCTTAATTCTAATCCACCATTGTGTTCTTTTTACGGATTCTTAACTTCTATAGGAGATTTACTAGTGTTTGGAGAGTGCTTCACTTGGCTATTTGATAACCATTTTGCAACCTTTGGACTGTTATATGGGAGAGTTTTTTTTCTGAAAATTGTTACGAGAAGCGTCTCTTAGGGAAAACAGAACAACTTTTTAAGAGTGTTGCATGTTACAAGCCAGCACCGTAGGCCATTGTTTGAGGAATTGTTATAAATTTTTCCAGTTGTGTAAGTTTATCTGATCGTCATGTTATTTTCTTTTTCAGGATATACAAAGGAAAGAGCTAGCATTGTAGTTATTGGGCTAAGTGTTCATACTACTCCAGTTGAAATGCGTGAAAAACTTGCCATTCCAGAAGCCGAATGGCCTCGAGCTATTGAGGAGCTTTGTGGATTAAATCATATTGAAGAGGCTGCTGTCCTTAGCACCTGTAACAGAATGGAGATCTATGTTGTCGCCCTGTCTCAGCACCGTGGAGTGAAGGAAGTGACTGAATGGATGTCTAAGGTCCTTTCCCTTTCATTATTCATGCTCTTAATATCAGACTAAGCATTCCTTTTATTTTAAGTTTGTTTTAAATCATTCTATAGAATGGAAACGCATTCTTTTGTCTGAGGGAAATGGGATTTGATTGACCATTCTACAGTAATAGATGCTCCTGTTAGATGCCTTTTGACTTTTTGAGAGAAATAATTACTCTCTTATTGTTGTTGCTAAAATAATCTCAATAGTGACTAAAATTTCCGCTAAGCTTAATTGGACTTCAGTTATTAATTATTAGTTTGTTTGATTTGATAAAAGATTTCTTCTTCTTTACTCTGGTATTAACCAGTTTTTCAACATTTTTTACAGACAAGTGGCATCCCTGTTTCAGAAATTGCTCAGCACAGGTTCTTGTTGTACAACAATGATGCTACACGACATCTCTTTGAAGTTTCTGCAGGGCTGGACTCTCTTGTTCTTGGAGAAGGTCAAATTCTTGCTCAGGTTAAACAAGTTGTCAAAGTTGGACAAGGAGTTGTTGGCTTTGGGAGGAACATTAGCGGCCTATTTAAGCATGCTATCACTGTTGGAAAGCGGGTTAGAACAGAGACAAATATTGCTGCTGGGGCTGTTTCAGTAAGCTCTGCAGCTGTGGAACTGGCTTTAATGAAGCTTCCTGAATGTTCACATGCCACGGCCAGAATGTTGGTAATTGGGGCAGGCAAAATGGGTAAGCTTGTCATCAAGCACTTAGTGGCAAAAGGCTGCACCACAATGGTGGTAGTCAACAGAAGTGAGGAGAAAGTTGCAGCCATTTGTGAAGAGATGAAGGATGTTGAGATTATTTACAAGCCCTTGACCGAGATGCTAACTTGTGCTTCTGAAGCTGACGTGGTTTTCACCAGCACAGCCTCAGAAACTCCATTGTTTTTGAGAGAGCATGTTGAGGATCTTCCTGCTGTTGGTTCAGAAGTAGGTGGTTTAAGGCTATTTGTTGATATCTCTGTTCCGCGAAATGTGAGCTCGTGTGTTAATGATGTTGATGGTGCAAGAGTTTACAATGTTGATGACCTTAAGGAGGTTGTGACTGCTAATAAAGAAGATCGTCTCAGAAAAGCAATGGAAGCTCAGGCAATCATCGCAGAGGAATCAAAACAATTTGAAGCTTGGAGGGATTCGTTGGAGACTGTTCCTACCATCAAAAAGTTGAGGGCTTATGCAGAGAGAATCAGAGTTGCAGAGTTGGAGAAGTGCCTGTCAAAAATGGGTGATGATATCTCAAAGAAAACAAGGAGAGCTGTGGATGATCTTAGCCGTGGTATAGTGAATAAGCTTCTGCATGGTCCAATGCAGCATCTGAGATGCGATGGAAGCGATAGCCGAACTCTAAGTGAAACCCTTGAGAATATGCATGCGCTTAACAGAATGTTCAGCCTTGAGACAGAAGTAGCTGTTTTGGAACAAAAGCTTCGAGCCAAACAAAGCCAGAAGTAAGCACCATTGTAATATCGCCTCAAATGACACCTCAATTTACTTCCACAAGATTGAATAAGGGGAAAACTTAATTTCTTGCCAGCGTCCTCGTTACAATATTGACTTGTGAGATCCCTGATGGGAAACCTTCATTGGGTAAAACCTTCCGTCCTTCAGCTTTTAGGAAACTCTGACGCACTGAAGTGAGCCCGATCCCTGTTATCAATTTGTTCAAGAGTTCCTGGCCTGTATCTTGTATGCTGAAAAATGAAAAATGACAAGTGTTGTAATTAGTTTATTTGTCGACTCAATATAGAGATGAGATGTTGTTACAAATGTTGTTTTTTAGTCCATCTAAATTGGTATAAGGCTTGAGTTCCGTGGCCGAAGTCCTGGTCCTCTTTCACACGAGGATTACAACAAATGGTTGTTGAGGCTGAAAAATCTCCTCATTAGATTTTGTTTGGTCCCTCTAATTTCATACTCTTTCAGGATTCATTTTCTGTTATACTATTCTATCGAAAGTACTCTACCCTGTTTTAGTCTTTCTTTTACTGTTCGACCCAAATTTTAACATAAAACCTATTCCATCTGACTCCTTTTCATTCAGAATACAAAGTGTGAATCACAAATCTAATGAACTAACAGCTTAAACTCTTGTTCAGTCGTTTCTTTATGTAGTTCAGGCTTGGTCTCCAGTTCATCAAAGGCCGTTCTGGAGAATCTTATTCCGTAGGAAGATTCTTAGCAAAATAGTTAGAATGGACCCTGAGAGAAGTCTTGTAAGGTCATTAGCGGTCACTTGATAGGGTGCTGTGATTGAAATTACTGTTTTGATGAGAAGTTAATCCGGGTAATGTATTATGTACCTGAAAGAATCTAAAGCAGTAAGTCTTAAGAAAGTGAGCTTTCATTCACACCATCCTCTCCTACTCCTACTTCCTTTATAACTATTCATTGTCCTATCTGTTATCACGAGCAGCAACTTCTGGGTCCATTTACAGAACCTGTCCAGCTAAGTTGGTTACATTTTCAATAATTTTACGTCCAACTAATCACCGGTCCTGGAAAGGAGGTTACTTAAGAGATAAAAGTATACTGACATTAAAGATCGGTCCTTTTAAGGAACATCACGGTTCTTTTGGGTCTGAGATTGGTAGTCAGGACGCGCAAGGTCATTAAGACAGAAAAGGCCCAGACAGAACAAAATTCCATTGAAGACTCACTCATTAAAGCATTCGATGCATAAGGAATTGCAGAGGAACACTTTGACTTGTATGGTCGTACATGTTCGTTCCTTCCGGACTGGACCTCCACAAACAGCTTACGCGTCATGAAGCTTCCTCTGTAGTTTTTATCCACAGTAACTGTACAAGACATTTGGAGGAAATAAATTGGGACAAACATGTTCTCAGCATTTCATCGACCATTATTTTTAATTTCAGTATTCTAATTATTAATTCTTCTAATTTAATCTTTCAATTTGCCATAGTCTCTAAAATAATTTAATAGCTAGAAAATTAAAATAAAGTATTAAAAATATATTTATCTCGAAATAAATCTCCAAAAAATGTACAGTTCAGGCTCGTGGTCCCTGCGCTTGAGAAGCGTGACGAAACTGAATTACGTTGTGTGCTTATTGTATTGGCCATAACCAAGAAGTTTTGACGGGTATGGTCCCTACCTAGAGTGGCCTGATCACATTTACATGTGTGTTTGATCCCGTGCTAGCTGGTCCATCACCTACGTTGGCTGCTGGTGCTGAAATTGATCATGAAAATACCTTTTTTTTAGTATCGCCCTCTCCTATCCTTCGGATTTTTACATAATTAAAAATTCTAGAAGAGGTGGAGAAGATCCTATTATATTGCCCTAGTCCTATCCCCCACCCAAAGTATTGTGATCTAATGTAAGACAGAATGAGATTGATGTCTCTTGATTAGGACCTAGTACTTCATAAGCAGACAAAATAGCACAATATCAATGTAGCCGAAGAAATTACAGAGAGTAAATACGGTATTGCAAAAGTATCCCATCTAAGAACAAGATGGAAAGTGGTGGGGCAGGTGTAGGAAGAAGATAGAAGAAGAATGTGTTTGTTGGTTACCATTACCATTTAGTTAATGTGTTGGATTGGTGTTTTGGCAAAGAGGAATTCAGAATGGCTCAAACTCCAATAAGGTAAGGTATTGTAATTGGATTTAGTTGGATAAAGGGAGAATGTAAGAGAACTTAAAGGAATGATTACACAGTGCGTAATAAGGTGTCTTTAACAATGTTATAAATTTCATTGCAACTATCATAACTGAAATCATTTCATTGGAAGCCCTTAGCTAAGCTACGACTGCAAACCCACCCCCAATCATTCTGTCTCTTTTAGATGCTTCCAAAACGCCAATCACCTTGCCCGTTCAACCTATTAAACAATAATTGTCTACTATCACATACAACAAATTATATCCAATAATGAAGCAGTTGTAAGGAGACCTGACCTGACCAACCAGCTTTTACCCATACTTTATAAATACTGTATACAATTACTAGTTGTAAATCCCAGAATATTGAATTTAAAATCATGACGAGTACATAAGCAAAAAGGAAAACTCGATGAGTTACACATTCAAAGTTGGGCGCCCTATGCTTCTGCTCGCACTCGCACCACCATATTTGTCATTTAATCATAATTCCCAAAATCTTCTTTTTTAATTTTTTATTTTAACTAAAATCTAGCGTTTTCGAAGCCGTGCAAATCGCTCACTCTGTTCAATGACGACTTCATCATGGCTACCTTCGCCAGCTTCTCAGCCGCTCTCCAAGCCGATGTCGGCGTCAACGGCTCACCGTTCTCATCCGTCACCACCACCGACGCCGCTTCCCTCTCGCCACCTCTCCGCTGCTGAAACTCCAACTGATTCTCTCTTCGCCAATGAAGCTCAGCCAGCTCAGCATCCAAGCCTTTCACGTACTCATCAGCCGAGCTCAGGTTCGAGCTCCACTGTATTATCAAACCCCGAGAAGACACGAGTAATTGATGAGCGCTAGTGAAATCCCCATGATCAACCAGGCTCCGACCTTCGGCAACGGCTCGCGTTGCGATGAAGTGATTCCTCAGTCGTTCGATTTTGGGCTCGGATGATCGGACTAAGTGTGGACGGGGGACCAACAACGCCTGATCGCGGCCGTATACCACCTCCTGAGTGGCGGGGTCCTTGTACAGGCACCGAACTGACAACACGTGGTGGGACCCAGCCGCCGTAGACGGAACCCTAAGCTCCACCAAAAACTCCCTTTCTTCTTCCGCGTACAAATCGCCTAAGCGCACCGAGCCCGATCGGAGCACCGTAGGCCTCGCATTGCATGCGTACACCGCCGTAATCTCAGCCGGGGCCGAGCCTGAGGCTAGGTTTAGCTGGATTCTCAAGTCCTGAACCACCACGCTTAACAAACCACCCACGCATTTGGCAAACGCGTCCTCGGCTGGCTCGTGACTGTAACCGGCACTTTGGCCAAACCCAAACGAGTGTACAGGAATCTCAATGTGAGCGAATCGAGTGGACGATGCATGGCTGGAGGCTCGCCGTTGAGTGTATGCATTACTCTCGACACGCTCATCTTGACCGTCGGATAGCAACATGATGCTCGCCACAGGATTTCTCTCCCTCCTGTCTTCAAGCACCTTAGTCGCTTTCCTTAAAGCGCCTCCAACACAGGTCCCTTGTCCACAATTGAGCCGGTCAACGATTCGACGAGCTGTCCGTTGACCGTGAGCCGTCATCCTCTTCAAAGGTAAGAGTCTTTTAGGAATGCCCGAGAAAGCCACAATAGAAAGCCGGTCAGCGGAGCCGAGTGAGGAAATGACCAAACGCATGGCTCGTTTAAGCATCTGTAGCTTGGCTCCGGTCATGCTTCCACTAACGTCAAGAACCGTCACCAAATCTATTGGAGCTCTCTGTGAAGGATCCAAAAGCGGGGCCGCAGTGTTAACGCGCACTGGTTGTGCCGGTGGCGGCGCTTTTACTCTCAGAGCAACAGCGTAAGTTTGATAGCCTCGACTCGCTGATACAACAGCAGCTTCAGGCAATAATCTGACCTGGACATTCCTTGAATCAAAGCTGTTGATTGTCACCTCATTGGATTTGATGGAAGATGAGGGGATAGGATTAACGAGAAAGCCCTGGAATTCCTCGATGTCGACGTCGTCGTCGTCTTTCCCTTCAACATTCTCGTCGGCTTCTGGTATGGGAACAAACATCCCACAAGCTGTTGGAGAAAGCAATGGCTCGTCGTCGTCGTAGGATCTCGAGTCAGACGATTTTGGAGTTAGTGGTTGTTGTTTCGTCGTCTTTATGGCTATGGGTGAAGATTCAACTAGAACCACTTTTTTCTCGTCAATCTTGGGCTTGTTACTGTTGTTATTGTTGGTGTTAGTGGTGGGTGCAACGGTGTTGTTCCCTCCGTCGTGGGTTTGGGAAGCGTTCTCAGGGTGGAGATTCTTGTGGACGGCGAGCAAAGGAACGTCTTTCCAGGTGGCACCACAGACAGGACACACGAGGGTGCCATTTTTGCGAACATGGGAAGCTATGCAAGGGAAGTGAAAAGCGTGTGCGCACTCTGCTGTGTAAATTGCCGTGCCCTGTCCCGTCTTGACGCTGTTCAAACATATTCCACAGCTACTCTGCAAACAGGATAAAACAAGCAAAAACCAGACCCTAAAGTCAAATCCTTTCAGTTACGGAACGCTCACTCTCTCTTAAAGTAAGATTATATATATATATATATATATAAGTCAAGTTTTTGGAATCTTACTCTGAACTTGAAGCTGTTCCTGAAGAGAGACAACTTAAGAGGAGATCGCGGAGAAGAGGGGTTGGAACCCAGTAATGAAGTTTTTGGGCTCTTGGTTGCTCTAGGCGTGGTTTTACAATGTAGCATTGGACTCTCACGTACTACTGGGTCTGCACCAGCAGACGTGGTTCGGCAACGCAAGCTGGGGCTTGATGCGAGCTGAGAATGTTGGCGAGGAGTGGTCGGGTTGCTTCCGACGGACAGAAAAGCTAGCTTTGTACAGCTTCTGGGGCTTGGACTAGCACTGGGGCTCGTCTGCTGCTTATCTGAAACTGTAGTGGTTTCTCTGTCTCTAGGGATCGTTGTGCAAAAGGCTCTTCTCCATCCAGTACCCATTTTAGATGAGTTACCGAAAAGACCAGAACAAAAGGCAATTACTCCTTTTTCTTCAACGAAAAGTCCCAACCCCCCTATATATATCTTTCTTATTCCCACCCTTCTTTTATCTTTTGTTAGAAACTAAGAAGATAAAAGCAAAACGAGGTTTTGTTTTGGTCGATCTGAGAATGCCACAGAAGACAAAAGTGCAGGATTAAATCCAGCAAGAAAGAACATGGGATCAAACAAATGGAGAAAAGTTGAAAGAGACAAAGTAGAGAGATTTAGGATACAGAACCCCAACCGCAAGAATATAACTTAAGACCCAGCCCTCTTTCGCTCCTATATTTCTTTTCCACTTTCTTCTATAAACTATTACTACTACCACTGCTATAACTACTCCCTATCGAAAACCTCAAAACATATGCTGGCAACATAAAGGCTTGAGATCTACTGCTTCTGTTTCTCTGTGTTTGATAGTATGAGATTATATAAAGCCAGTTTTCGCTTGGATGTTAATATTTATGCACCTTGGAAATGGCAGCCCGAAGAATTTACCCAACTGTAACGGCCACGTGTCGGTTCATGTTTTAGGCAGCCAGTCAACGCCCCTTGTTCTCCTTCAGTTTTTACTTCTTATATATTACCGTTAGCAGGTAATCGGCACCGACCTGTAAAACTTGTATGCCAAGAAATTTAGCACGCGCTGAACATGGCGTGTCTTGATTCGAGCCAAAGTCACGTGATTCTCTTCGCCCATGGCCACGGCCATGGCAGCTGTAACTGGCTTTGCCTCGTATCTGTTCTTCATATCAACGGGAAGGTTTTGACTTATATTAGGTTTGCTACTGTTATATTAGATTTCAAGCGATGTTAGAATTATTAGGTAACATATAACCCTACTCTAGCTTATCCTTTTATTTCTAAGATGGAAATTTTGAGTTATATTCATTATTATTATTAGATTACTTTAAATTTACGGCATAAACCATGGGAGAGATGAATATCCTGCCGATCTCGACTTTGTCCTGTGAAGATGATCATAAATTCATAATCGGAGATGAGAATCTTTTGGCCTTTGGTGGTGGGACCATGAAGCCAGCGGTGGGAGGACGACGATAATATAAATATAGGTTGGTTTAGTGCCCATAGAGGCCTAGAAATTTTACACGAATATTGTTTGACTTGAACAGGTGAATTAAGGATTAAAAAAAGAAGAAGAAGATAATGAGGGGTGTCAGAGTGTACTGCAATTGGACGTCTTAATTACCGTATCACTGTAGACAGTTTAATGCAAAGTGTAGACGGTAGAAGTCAGATTTTACTCAGGGGCTCAGACACCCACATGACTGGTCCTTTCTAGGGATGTCAGGAGTTTCGAGACCACCGTATAGTTTATACTATAGTCCTCAGACTTCCTTTACGTCCTCATCCTACTCAACGTCAAAGCTCTGTTCACTTTGGTTCACATTTTTAATCTGCAGTTCATTATTCAAACTTCTTTTGGACCCGTATCGGCACTACTTGGGATCTGGTCTTCATTTCTTCATCTTTTACTGACCAGATACTGCAGATTAGGAAAGCCACCGGTCTGGCCGGGTTTGAGCCGCTCCTAGCCTAACTCGGAGTTAGTCCGTGGCCTGACAAGTTGGGGCCTGCCCAATTCCCGGTTCGACAAACTGAGCAATTTTATTTTTTAAAAATGACATTGTTAATAAAAGGATGTTGTTTTGTAACTTGCTGTCGGATCAAGCATTCTCAAATCATAATACGATCAACTAGGGTTGAAGTCAGATCAAGCTGGACGTGTCGTGCCACATTTGTTATCCCCACTGCAGAGCTTGAACTATTACAACAATGGTTGCAAAGTTTAAATTGCATCCATTAAATCAACGAGGGCGACAACAATAATAATAATAATAATTTGGTAACAATAATAATAATTTTGAAATGGGAAGAATTAAAGTGAAAGTTAGAAGTGGAATGAAATCAAAAATGAAGTAGAAAAGGTGATCTTAGTATGAGTTGTGTTAAGAAAAGATTTTTGAAATAAAGAGTTGATCTGGAAAATATTCACTGAGTGTGCTTCAGTCTGTTAGCCATAGCTTTTTCTCTAGTTATCCAAACGAGATGATTCTTAGTTCAGATTAAACTGGAAACATATGGCTACATTTCTTATGAAGAAATCGAATTCCAATTCTATCTCTAAAAATCTCAAAAGTTGTCATGAATTTGAGAACTGGGTGCAGTACATTGGTGGAGGAATGTAAAATTCGTGTTCTGAATTCATGAGAAATTCTGGGTTAATCTAGGCTGATTTAGACAAATGTGTCTTCTCGAAAGTTGTAGGACTTTCTTTTATCTTTCCAACGGTATATACTATAGAATTTTTGGACATTTGACTCAAAAGTTATGATCTTTAAAAGTGGAGATGCTCTGGAGAGTGGAAAAATTAAGACGAAACAAAAGTAAGACGAAGCAAAAGTAAGACGAAGCAAAATAAGACGAAGCAAAAGTAAGACGAAGCAAAGTAAGACGAAGCAAAAGTAAGACGAAG
>JAOTBA010063115.1:0-11967 GCA_025629845.1 Erythroxylum squamatum | reverse complement strand
TATTTAATGAATTATTATTTTATATTTTCAGTGGGCCTCAAGGAATTTTTTTAAAATTATTATCTTATGCATTTAGCAAGGTTATTATTTTATCCCATTGGCCCAAGTCGGAACCGGAGAAAATTATTATTTAATCGAGATTATTAATTTATCGAATATTCATTTATCGAGGTTTTACTGTAGTAATCGTAAAGGACATCGGTGAATTAGTCTTTTAAGTATATAACAGTAAGGACGAACGAGATGGATGAATATGGAAATCCATCTTCTGTCCAAATGATCTAATGACTATTTTTTTTTTTGCCTTTTTTTGCTGATATTTATTCCTATGCTGTGTGATTTCTTTTTTTAATTCTTATTCTTAATAATCACAGGCGTGATTTATTTTATGTTATTCATTTAGGACGTTTTTTTGCTGAATATTTTTTCATCTTATAATTTAAATATACTTATACTTAAATAATAGTTAATATTTATTCCCCTTAACAAGGCGTTATTTTTTTGAATTCTTATTCAATCACATGTGTGATTTATTTTATGTTATTCATTCAATAGGATGTTTTTATTACTGAATATTTTTTCATCCTATAATTTAAATATACTTATACTTAAATAATAGTTAACGATTTAATTTTGATATAATTAATAGTTATTATAATGTAATCGATTAATTATATATAATATATATATATATATATGTATTATACATATTTAGTATAAAATAATGAATAATAATAAACAGCTCGTACTATTTAAATATACTTAAATCACGGTTAAATAATTAATTTTGATATAATTAATCCTTTTACTCAAAATTAATCCTTTGTCTTTACATCGTTGAAGTACCATTTTGACCTTTTTTAAATGAACATCTTTATCTTGATTAGAATAAATGATAATGTCATCTATATAAACGAAGGTAAATGTTTCTAAACCTGCCAAATTGTTATCCATAAATCTCTGGTAAATACTTGGAGCCTGTTTTAAGCTAAATAGTAGTACATTTCGTTGAAAATGTTTTTGTGGAGGACAAGTAAAGGCAGTTAAAGGTTTAGTATTTCCATGTAATCTTAGTTGCCAATATCCTGATTTTGCATCTAAAGTTTTAAACCATATATGTCCTTTTAATTTATTAATAATGTAATCTTTTCGTGGAAATTTATAAGCATAGCCTATAGTTGCTTCATTAGTTGTCACACATCTACTTTTTCTCTTTTTCTTTATTAGCTGTAAGGAATCTACTTTTCTTTTGTCGGCCATTTCTGTCTGGGCCTTTTCTCTTCTTAATTACCTATATAATGTAACCTTCCGAGAAGGTATAGATTCACCTATAATAGTCGATAAAAGAATGAACAACTTAAAAGATCAAATAATAGGAATGATGAATGGAAATCTAACATACGGAAAAATTAAATTTAATACTCGTTTAAAATTAGGAATTCCTCTCAAGTCACATAATTTAGATGATACAATTACTATAGCTTATAAATTCTACAATGAAGATTTAATGACTCATGGACAATATCCCTTTTCTATTACCATCAAATTAGTTATGTATTAACAAACTCTCATCATAGTATCGAGTTCAAAATACTGATAAAATTTACATAGACCAATTATTTACGGATGTGGCTAAAGTAGGAACTAATTTTAGAACTAAGCTAAGAACATTACTTGCAATTGAATATCCCATTCATTTAGACACTTGACAAAATGGATTATATAATTTTAAAAAATTGTTACCTAAAATTAATGGTAATCCAGATTCTTGTTGGTAAATAGAAGGTAATGAAAATGTAAATTTTTCAATCAACAATTTATTATAATAACTTACATACCATATAGCTTTTAGACTTCCATAAGCTATACGTATATGAAGAGGTTTCTCTAATTTTTGCCAATTGTTTATGACTTGTTTAGAGGCAATACATTACATTTAGAATCTGAACAAATACATCAAATAACATACAAGGATGAAATTATTTATGGTTATGAATCCGACCAAGAAGTATATGTAGATCATCATATGGAAGAAAAACCTGAAAGTAGTCAAATAGGAAGACAAAGAAGTAGACGAGATAATGTTAGCGGTGATAAAAGAAAAAAGGAACAACAACATTCTTATCAATGGAATTCCAATGATTTCTTAAACTCTCATGGTTATTATCAAAAAGGTTCTAAAGTATGAAAATATCCTACCAAATATATACCTAAACATATACCATTAGGACCAAATAGTGTTCTCAGTTCAGATTGTGTATTATCCCCTAAAAAATTAATAATGCAATGGGCAAATAAATTACAATTATTAATACAAATTGAAAAAGATTTTGAAGGATTAGACAATAAAGAGTTATTATGGCATTTTATAATTTATAAAACTACAAGAATCGTACGAGTTTTTTTTTAGATAATGCAGAAAGTATTAAAAATACTCTTACTTATCAAAGCACAGTAAATAATGTACACACATTTCAAGTTGTCTTAGGAGAAATCTATAAGGAATTTATAGGCAAAGATGTTGTTTATTATAAACAAGAAATCGAAAATGCAAAAAGAAATAAAGCTTTATGGCATTTAAATAATATGCGCATTTGCGACATTTGCTATTTAGAAGAATATATATGTTAATTTAAGAAATATTATTATAAATTAACAAGATCAGAATATGAAATGTATATTCAGATATTTATTAAAAAATTACATTATCCTATGAATCAAAAAGTAGAAGAGCAATTTCAAGAAAATAATAAACAAAACATAATTGCCTATAATTTAGGAGGAGCTATTCATACTACCAAAGAAATTCTTGCTGAAAAATGTTTAGAATCCAAATTACACAAAAAAAATTAAGACATGAAGATATTCAAATATGCTATTCTAAATATTCCGAAGTACCACAATAGTATGGTTGTGATCTTCCAAAATCTATACAAAAACACAAACCCTATTATAAACCCAAACGTTATCAATGGAAACGCTATCCTCGACATTATTATTGAAAATGACCATTTATTCCCTACAAAAAACAATTTAGAAGATATAATATCGACAATTTAAACCCAAAAAACAAGATTTCCCTTAAAAGAAAAAATCTTGTAGATGTTGGTTATGTAAAGAGGAAGGACATTATGCAAATAATTGTCCTAAAAGAACCAATAAAAATCATAAATATAACGAAAAAATTAATATTTTAAATTCAGCAATACAAGAACACTTAGAACCTATAGAATCTAATTATAATACTGATTCAACTATTTCTTCAATTTATCTCTATACAGAATCATCAATTGAATCCCAACACAACTTTTATTCAAGTAGCACTTCAGAATAAAATACTTAACGCCTATATAGATACAGGCGCAACTATTTGTATTGCCTTTAAACAAGTCATAAACAATTGGCAAAAATTAGATAATCCACTTCATATACGTATAGCTGACGGAAGTCTAAAAGCTATATGGTATGTAAGTTATTATAATAAATTGTTGATTGAAAAATTTACATTCTCAATATCCTCTATTTACCAACAAGAATCTGGATTACCATTAATTTTAGGTAACAATTTTTTAAAATTATATAATCCATTTTGTCAATATTTACATTATATCACATTACGAACACCTATAATCAAATCAATAAATACAAAATCAATTATTCTTAAAACTCCTATTTATCATACTACTTATTATCAAAAACTAAAAATTTTAACTTAGAAATTAGATTACTTACAATTCTATCTTCTCAACAATATGAATATACCACTTGAGATTGAAAAATTATTAGAAATTGTTTGTAGTGAAAATCCACTTAATCCTTGTAAAAATAATAACCAACAATTAATTGAAATCAAATTAAAGGATCCTATACAAGAAATTAATATTCACAATAATATACCTTATACTCAACAAGATGTACAAGAATTTATCACAGAATGTTTAGATTTATTAGCAAAACAACTGATATCACCCAGCACTAGTAAACATTCCGCTTTAGCCTTTTATATAAATAATTCAGTTGAGCAAAAAAGAGGTAAACGACGAATGGTTATTAATTATAAAAAACTCAATGAAGCAACTATAGGCGATGCTTATAAACTCCCACGAAAAGATTACATTATTAATAAATTAAAAGGACATATATGGTTTACAATCTTAGATGCAAAATCAGGATATTGACAACTAAGATTACATGAAAATACTAAACCTTTAACTGCCTTTACTTGTCCTCCACAAAAACATTTTCAATGGAATGTACTACCATGTGGATAACAAATTGGAAGGATTAGAAACATTTACCTTCATTTATATAGATGACATTATCATTTATTCTAATCAAGATAAAGATGATCATTTAAAAAGGGTCAAAATAGTACTTCAGCGATGTAAAAACAAAGGATTAATTTTGAGTAAAAAGAAAGCCCGAATAGCTCAACAAAATATAGAATATTTAGGTATTGAATTTCATAATGAGTATTTAAAATTACAACCAAATATTTTAAATAAAATTCAACAATTTCCTGATCATCTCAAAAATAGAACTCATGTACAACAATTTTTAGGCATTTTAAATTATATCTCTGATCAAGGATTTTTTAAGGATTTTTTTAAGGATTTAGCTAAGGAACGAAAAATCTTACAACTTAAATGCAGTACAAAATCTCAATGGAATTGGACCTATAACGGTACCCAAGCTGTTCAAAAAATTAAAGGCATTATGCAAGGACCTACCTCTTTTATATAATTATGTTCCCAAGGATACACTATTGGTACAAATTGATGCTAGTATGGACACATGGGCAGGATGCCTTTTGGCAAAATCACCCAATCACAAGAATTATTTACTTTGCAAGTATATAAACGGGACTTTTAATCCCGCTAAATTTAAGTATCCAATTCATGAAATGGAAACATTAGCCTGTCTCAAAACTTTGAGAAAATGACGAATTGATCTATTACCTGTTAAATTCATTGTTCAAATAGATTCCAAGTATTTATGTGGATTTATTCGATACAATATTAAGACCAATTATAATCAAGGTCGTCTTATTAGATGGCAGCTTGAACTCAATCAATATCAATTTAATGTTCAATATATCAAATCTACTGATATTTTTTTTGCAGATATTTTAACAAGAGAATGGAAGCAGCAATACTAAGTCTTAAGGATTCATTAGCACAAAAAGAGATTGAATTGATAAATTTACAACAACAAGTTGGCACTGTTACCAAGGAAATAAATCAACTACGAGCCACTATCTAGTTATTAGAAAAACAAAATATAGCAGACCAACCATCATCTTCTGTAAACATCCCTTCAACCAAGCCCAATACCAGTACTTCTACTATTCCTTTAGTCACTCCTCAACAACTTACCCAAACAGCACCAATTCCAGTTCAACCAACTAGTCCACCAGGATCTGAAAGACAAAAGGATTCATCTGAATCCAAAACCTATGTTATCTACAATAGACCTATGGCTGGATTATATGATGAATGACATAAAGCAGTTATACACATCACCGGAAGGTTAGGTATTTTACATAAAAGCTTTCCATCCAGAGCTGAAGCTGAAAAAGCTTTAGCAGACTTTAAAAATCCTGCTTTGAAACTGCAGTATAAACAAGTGTTGGAAAAACCTATCCCAGAAACCAAAATGAAGTCTCTAGACAAACCTATCAATATGGATCGCATCAATTCTTTACCTACAAAAGCCTTGCAAGAAGAAGCCCATAAACTTACCTCAGAAATGTTCTATGACTGTTTTCAATCACTCAATACATGGACTGAAGCCCAAAAGATTTTTCAGTATTATCCTCAAAACTGAGGCAAATATGAACCTAAAGCAATCATCTTCCCCAATACCAATCCATTAACCACCTACCTATTTTTTCAAAATGGACTTATCGACACCATCTACCTAACAAATGTACATATCCTCTCGGAATTACCTGTTGGATTTAATTCAAGCAGTCAAAAATTACGAATATTGTTTTGCCAAGGAAAGAGAAATATTTATCAAAATCTTCAACAATTATCCAATCTTCAAAGAAAATGATACTATTAAGGATGCAGATATTAAAATATCTAGAATTGCTTTTCTACACATCGGAATTAGCAATGACATTTATCCACCTATTGATGAACCACCACAGCATACCTTCGAGTGGGAACTTATCAACCAATTCAATCTCCATTGCCTAGAAGGTGTATTTATCCAAGGAACCAGAATTACCGTAGAATCAATCGTTAAAGTTAATGGTACTACTGTTGCCTGCAACCAAATTCAAAAGAAATCACTTTCGTTAATACAATTTAATGTAGTAGTAGTGGTAAGTGGATATTGTTCCCACGAGAAATTTTTAATGATAAAGGTTAGCGAGTTTAAAACTAAAACAAAGTAACAAAATGGGGGGAGGTTTTGATTCATGTTAATTCAAGGAAAAAAAATGATAAAAATCGCAAATCAACAGAAATAATGAGATCTAAAAATTGAATGGGAAATACCTTAGTTTTCGGATCACCGATGTTATCACGTTAATATGGATCCTCGATATAAAATTGCAATCATTAACAAACATTCATTGGGGAAGTTTTCTCTTAAGAGTAATGACTAGAAACATGTATCCTAGTATACTTATTAAACACCAACCTAGATACGATCATAGGTTTAATTGAATAATAGCTTTACGAATCAAGAACCAATGAGCAAGCAAAATATATGTACGACATGCAATCAATCAAGCAAATATCTCCATAGAATTTTCAACTCTAACGTAGAGAAGTTAATCTTAATTGCTACTTGTGATTATCGAAACTGAACGTCGTATTTCGTTAATCTAGCGATTGAATTAATTAATCTCTAGTTGCGCACCTAGAAACCAACAAATTCAATTAGAAAGGGTAGATCGGAAGATATTTAATGTTTATTAACAACATAAACTTTATTCGAAACATCTCACACATAATAGCAGATAACACAAATCCCCTCAACCAAGACAATAAGTTTAGCTACTCATAACAGAATTGAAAACAAAAGAAATAACAAAGCTTAAAGTCTCCATCCTTGGTTCTTTACTGGAAAATACGAAAATACTAATGGAGAAAGTGTAGAAAATGTAAAAGACTGGAAAAGAAAACAGCAAAAATGAAAATCTATCCTAAACCTAGTCTAAAGCTTGCGTGAATAGTGATCCTCTCTCCTTTTATGCTTGTTTTTCCCGATTTCCCTCCTATCTTTCCTTGATTCTCTTCAGATGATGTATCCCCCAATTTCAGGTGGTCAATCCCCTTGAAAGATGACAATATAATCTTTAAAGATTGTGAGAATCTCGAGTTTGACTTTTGAAAATTGATCTGCAGATTTATTCTATCCTTAGGCGTGCCCACACTTAGTCACTGAATTGCTGTCAAACTTGAAATTTCGGATTTTTTTCATTCTTTTGCATCTTTTTGATTCAATTTCATCTCTAAGGTGTTGAAAATCATCTGTAAACTATTACAAGATAATTCCATTAATTTCAGATAATAATTTCAACACATTAAAGATAATTAAGTATAAACTAAGTGCAAATTGATGATTTAATAAATAAGTTCCACTCTATCCTTACCTTTGTACATTTTTTATCTTACAGGGGACATTTTAGTGCTAATAGGACTGTTAGGAAGGTTTTAGAGTGTGGGTTTTACTGGCCTACCTTATTCAAAGATGCTTATACTTTTTGCAAGTCTTGTGATAAGTGTCAGAGGTTTGGGAGTATAAGTAGAAAGCATGAAATACCTCTAAGACCTATGCATTTTTGTGAAATTTTTTATGTCTGGGGCATGGATTTTATGGGCCCCTTTTCTCAGTCATTTGGGTTTTCATATATATTACTTGCAGTAGATTATGTGTCTAGGCGGGTAGAGGCAGTGCCAACTACAAAAGATGATGCTTCTACTGTTGCCAAGTTTTTACATGCTCATATCTTTTATAGGTACGACGTTCCAAGAGCAATCGTCAGTGACCAAGGAATACATTTCTGCAATAGGACTATCAAGTCTTTACTTGCTAAATGTGGAGTTAATCACAAGCTGGCCACTCCTTACCACCCTCAGACAAATGGGTTGGCTGAAGTCTCCAATCAGGAAGTGATGCTTATACTAGAAAAGATTGTAAAACCATCCCGAAAAGACTGGAGTGAAAAGCTCGAGGAGGTGTTGTGGGCTTATAGGACTACCTACAAGACCCCTATAGGCGTGTCTCCCTTCCGGTTGCTCTATGGTAAGTCTTGCCATCTACCTATGGAGATCGAGCACAAATCTTATTCGGTGATCAAGGCATGTAATGCATACCTTGAATCTTCACTTGAAAACCGGACAATGCAACTCCAAGAGCTTGAAGAGATGAGACTTGAGTCTTATGATAACGTCAGAATCTACAAGGATAAGCTGAAAATGATTAATGACAAACAGATTTTGAGGAAAGAATTCCATGAAGGTGACAAGGTTCTAAAGTTCAAGGCTTGGCTAAAGTTGATGCCTGGAAAGTTCATCACCAACTGGGAGGGCCCTTTCAAAGTTACCAAAGTGCATTCATTTGGAACGATAAAGCTAGTGAATGAAGCAACTGGTAATGTTTCACAAGTCAGTGGTCATCTACTTAAGCACTACCATGAGGATCAAAGACCCCCCTAATCCCACGGTTATTCCCTTCCACCTTTCTCTTTTATTCTCTATTATATTAATGGTAATATCTATCTGTTGAGATAGTTCGAAATAAGTATGGGGGAAGGGAACCTTTCCAGTAGGAAGTAGTTGTTGTTTATTTCGTTAGTTAGTTATTGTTAGTTAGTTTCCCCTTGCTTTTTCCATTTTGCCTATAATTGTTTTTCTTACATTAAGGCCAACGTATTGATTAAGTGTGGGGGAGGGATTGCTTTTGCTGAATTGTTTGCCACTATTTGGATTGCCATTTTATTGACATTGTTTGTTTGATTGAGCTAAATTGACACCTTCTCACTTGACTTTTGCAATCCTTGGGTTTTGTTTTCAAATCCTTGTTGCTTATGCATGTGCACGTTGATATGTAAAGGTTTGAATACGTTTTTGATTTGAGTAATTTTTATTCTTAGTTGATTAGCATAGTGGAGTGCTCTTGGTGCAGTGTTACTAACCTTGTTGTATAGCTTGATTTTAGGAAGGAAATATCTTAGATAAAGCTTTGTTGGAAGTAATTTTGAGCCTTACTTTTCTTTCTCTTATTGTGTGATTTCTACCTGGTTTGGTTAGCCTCTAGAACTTGTATAGATTCTTTTTCAAAGTTGCGTTAATACTTAGATTTGTGAGCATGATAGGGACATTCATTGCTAAACCCCTTACCCAAACACAAGCCATTTCATTTGACCTTTGCTTACCCCTTTGAGCCTTCACTTTCATTCATTCCATTGCTTTTGAACAAATGTTTTGCATGAGTTACATTCTGTTCTTCATAATTAAATTTGCATAACTGATGTTGTTATTTTTTATCTTCTTAGGTTAGGGTATGCCAAATTTGCCAAAAAAAAAGGAAAAAAGAAACAAAAAAAGAAACAAATAAAAAGAAACAAAAGAAAAAAAAAGAGAGAATAGTTTGGCCAAAAAGAATAAAGTTTGAACTAAGACATCATTTGGTGGATTGAAGATTAAAGATTGGGTCTTTAAAGTTGGTAATTGCACATTGGTATTCATTTGATGGTTGCATTTTAACTCATTTTGTGTTGATTCTTAATACTCATGCAATACATTTGTCATTTTTTTTCTTTTTCTTTCCATTTCATCCATTCATTAGCCTTTCATCAACATTAATACAACCCTACAAAGTCCCCTTGGTCATGAATCTATGGTATGTTGTGGTGGAGATAGTAGAATCTTTACAAGCTTATGGTAGGTGCTAATCTAGGTGGATTAAGTGAAAAATTCCCTATTTGAGAGATGATTGAAACACTTGTATCTTATGAGAGATTTATTATGTTTCTTTTTCTTTTATCTTGTTATATCTCTTGTGTTAGTTTCTTTGCACCGAAGCATTCCATGACTGTTGGTTGATTAAGGATAAAGGTTGTTTGAGTTGAGTGCATATTATTGCCTTGTCGAGTTTATGTTTGCTTGCATTAAGTTTAACTGCTGGATTTCTCTTTACTAATAATTTGCCCAAGAGTGCAAAAGGCTCAGTGTGGGGGAGTTGACAAACTCATTTATTCATATATATTTTCATGTCATTTGGATGAGTTTTTGTTACTAAAATTGGTCTTTATGGCTTTATTTGAATATTATTTGAATTATTGTGCCTTAAATTTAATTTGTATTTATAAGGGCAAAAGTTGTCGAATTTTGGTTTAACTGTGATAAATTAATTTTTGAACAATTGATGCTATATTATTTGTAATTTTTGTGTAGGGTATTTGAAGAATTAAAGTTCAAAATGCATTGAAAGAGCTAGAGAAAAGAGACATAAGGCAAGCATCACACAACAAGGAAACGACAACGTTGAGCAGCTTGGGAAAAGCAAGGAAGAAACGACAGTGTCTAGAAGAGGAGAAGAAGTGAGGTGTGTGGACAACAGAAGAAACGACGACGTGGGCTGCATAAAAACGTGGAGGCTGGCAAGGGTTTTGGAGGAACAAACATTATTAAATTGTAACGTCGAAAACAAAGGGGGGTGGTAGCGTGAACTAGGTGTTAGAGGCAGCTGTACGTGGTGCTGTGGAGACCAGTGGTGAGTACGTGAAGAGGGACAGAAAATGCAAAAGAAATTAGTCATTATCACGAAATAAAAGAAGGAAGAGGCTGGCGGCTGTGCGTGAAGGTGGAGTGCTGGTTTGTGTTTGGGCTGAAGGTGCGATAGTGTGGTGTGAGGGTTGTGGAGTGTGCGTGGGTTACGCTGGAGGTGTGGCAGACCGCAGAAGTGTGGTACGTGAGTTTTGAAGGGGTTTGAAGCAACAGTATTTGGTGGATTAGAAATCACACTATAAAATTGTCTAATCATCTACAGTGTGAGGGTGTGTGCGTGAAAGTCTGATCTGCGTGGTTTGTGAAGAAACTAAGCAAACCTTAGGCAGGCGTTTTTGAAAGCAGGAGTCTAGGCACGATATCTGTTTTAAAAAGAAGAGGATATAGATTTTGGTTTTCCATAAATCCGAAAATCTCCTTTCCCACAAATGTGAAAACTCTCGTTTCTATCTTCCATAGCTAACCGTCAGAGCTTACTATTGGCAACATCTTCAATGAATTGTCGTGGCTAATTCATCCTAATCCTTTGGCTCAATGGAAATGGCAGGAGCTTGGATTTTTATAGGGGAGTTTAAACTGCATTTATCTTCTATCCATTTAATTAATTAGCTATTCCTAGATGTTAGGATAATTATTTAATTATTTGGAGTTACGTTTTGATTATATTTTTGAATTGGAAGATTTTGTAACCGGATTAATTTTTAGCAATTGATATTGGGTTGATTTTAGGTTTAATTTCATTACTTTGTTTTGAGTCAAAAATTTGTATTGAGATTTTAGCAAAATTGATGATTATTCAAGGTGGCTTGAATTATTGGATCATTATATCTGTTGCTGGCATTAATTCTATTTTCTTAATTATTGCGTAAAAGTCGAGCATTGGTGTTAGTATCCTTAGTTCTATTTTACTAGTTTGGTGGCAGTTAGTAAATTGAGATTTTTGGAAAATATTTTTGTAACAATTCGAGGTAGCTCGGTTGTTAGATTAAAAGCTCGATTTTAATTCTTTGTTTAATTGTTTTAACTCCTATATCTGTTTGAGTGATGATTGCCTGCGCTATTGAACTGGATGATTGCATTTATCATTGTTAATTACTTGTTGGACCCCGTTTCCGGAATCCAATCTCTTAACAGAAAACATCATACTTGAGCGTGGTTCCTTGCTTAACACGATTTCTCATCAGTTTTTTTTCCACTAACACATCTCAACCTCATCCAT
>JAOTBA010063014.1:0-11975 GCA_025629845.1 Erythroxylum squamatum | reverse complement strand
GGTTGGAATTTTCCAAATGAGGAAAATTATATTGTTTTGATTTGTATAAGATTGAATAGAGATGAGAAGAAAGAAAAAAAATTATACCGGATTTCGGATTGGCTTAGTCTTAAGGTTTCCAACGCGACAAGTTTGTTTCGTTTTTCTAAGATACTTCGTTATCCGGATGTCGGAATTAAGTTTTTGTTCTTAAGTGATTTGCTTTCGTTTTGTATATCTGATTCTTCGATTCCGCTTTGTATTTTTGCTTCTGCACGTTTCCGATTCGATTTCCTTCGATTTCTGTATTTTGTTTATCCCACTTTCGAGCCTTCGTTCGTTTGTTTCCGTTTTCCGTCTTGTCCAGTTGGGGTTCGGTTCCGAGATCGGGTCCCAACATTTTCACTTTAGCTTCCGTCTGCTTTTCACTTTAGCTTCCGTCTGCTTTTCATTTTGGCTTCCGTCTGCTTTTCATTTTAGCTTCATTATTTGTTTTTCATCAAAATCATTTCGTAAAGTCATTTTGACTTAACAACATCTACTTATTTCCCACTTGTTCTTCAGTTATCGTGCTTTTCATTTCTCCATACAACATATAAAGTTTTTCTACAAACACTTAACAATACACGCATATCTCCTTACACATCAATAATACACACGCATCTTCTTCCTATCTCATATAATCTTTGTTCTTTTGCTATTATTACTTTCCGAAAACAGTTCCTACTTCGCCCTTTTGAGTGCACCGAAGTTGGTTGAGGAGGCGTTCATCCTGGGTTTGGATCCCGTTGTCTTGTTGTACTATAGAGGGGGAATTTCTGACTTAGGGCATTGATTTTTCACGAAGCCTTATATTTTCAAATAAGCAGTTCCAATTTTAATTTTGGTTATTTCATTATTTCACTAACAATCCAAGTTAGAAAATTATCATGTTGCTACTGCTGGTCGGAAAATTATTGCATTGCTACTGTTGTATGATATTTCTTACATTCTGTTTACTATTTTTTGAAACAACTACTGATTGTTAGAAATTGTTGCGTTTTTTATACTATTTATCAATAATTATTTCAGTTGTGTTCTTGCGTATTTATTTTAGAATTTTGTTATGTTCTTACTGCTTTAAATATTTCGTATAAGACATCTCTGTTATCCGATTCAATATGTCGTCTACGAATGAGACTAACGTAGGTTCTCCACTTACTATTCCCTACATAGGTTCTACCCCTATCACCGCAGCCTAGAGGATTATAACTAACCTAGCTAGATTAGAACCTCTAAATGGGATAAATTTTAAATGATGGTTTGAGAAAATTCTATTTTACTTTCAACAATACGAAATCGATTATGTGTTGTTTCAAGAAATTCCTAACGACAATGCCGACCCTAAGATAACTAAGAATAACTGCATCGTTAGGAGAGTATTGCTCAACCATATGATAAACCCATTGTTTGACATGTACTACAAGTATAAAATTGTCAACAAAATTTGGGATGATTATAGAAGTTAAATATAGGACGGATGATGTCAAGACTAAGAAATATGTAGTTGCTAGGTGGTTAAAATTTACCGTTATTGATGATTAGCCCATTATGAACCAATTACATGAGTACGAAAACCTAGTTGCAGAAATCCTTGCTGAGGGTATGAACATGTGTGAGCTATTTCAAGCTAATGCTCTTATTAAGAAACTTCCTACCTCATGGAATGAGTATAAAAACTAATTGAGGCATAAGAAGAAAGACATGAAGCTTCAGGAGTTGATAGGGCACATAAAGATTGAGGATGCCAACCATACACAAGATAAGACCAAATCACTCACCTTTGTCCCTGTTGTTAAGGCTAATGTGATAGAACATAGAAATGTAAATAACTTCAAGAAGAATGGTGGACAAACAAGTCTTTCAATAACAACAAGTAGAGTCAGTTTAAGTGTAAAAGGATTGGTGGTGACTGTTGGTGGTGCCACAAGCCAGGACGTCCTGCTGCTTTTTGCCAAGCTAGAATCAACCATGAGAAGAAGGGACAAAGATGGAAACCACAAAAGTTCAGGAAAGGAAACCAAAAGGGGTACCAATGGGGTAAGCAGAAGAGCTTTGGTAAGCCTCAAACGAATATGGTTGAATTTGCTGATGATGACAAGGAGATCATTACAGCTGTGGTGTTCAAAATCAACCTTGCTAGAAACTTGGTTGACTAGATCGTTGACATAAGAGCCACAGGCAACATTTGCACTAACAAAGATTTGTTCAAGGAGTTGAATGATGTTGCTGATGGTGAATTCGTATGCATGGGCAAATCTAGCAGAGTTCCTGTCCATAGAGTTGGGAAAGTCACTCTCAAACTCACTTCTGGAAAAGTTTTGGCATTGGAAAATGTTTTATTTGTTCCTGATGTTCGTAGAAACTTGATTTCTAGAGCATTACTGAACAAAAATTGGTGTAAACTTGCTTTTGATTCTGATAAGCTAGTTCTTACTAAGAATGGGAACTTTTTAGTAAATGGTTTTGTAATGGGGGCTTATTTGTACTTGACGTTGAAATGAATGCATCCACTCTTTCTGCTTATATTGTTGAGTCCTTAGACCTATGGCATTCTAGACTTAGGCATGTGAATATGAGGTCAATTAAAAGGATTCAAAGCTTAAACTTGTTGCCTAAGGTCACCATTGAAATGGAAAAATGTCAAATTTGTGTTGAATCTAAACACTCTGACTAAAAGAGAGTCACAATTGTTGGACTTGGTGTATACATATTTGGGTGATTTTAAAAATTGTCTAAGTAAAGGAGGAATGAGATATTATATTACTTTTCTGGATAATTGTTTTAGATTTACTAAGGTTTACTTATTGAAAAATAAAAGTGATTCAAAGGAAACGCTTACGAAATACAAAGCCGAGGTTGAAAACCAATTGGAAAGGAAAATTAAGAGATTAAAGTCTGATCGAGGTGGTGAGTATAGTACTAATTTCCTTGCTGATTATTGTGGAAAAGTTACGATTTTTCATGAAATTTCAGCCACTTATACACTTGAACAAAATGGAATAACCTAGAGGAAAAACCAAACACTTAAGGATATAATGAATGCAATGTTGATTTCTTCAGGTCTACCTGTCTTTATATGGGGGAAGCTATTCTTTCAACTTGTTATGTTCTAAATAGAGTCCCCCATAAGAAACTAGATCAAACCCTTTTTGAAATTTGGAAAGGTTATCCACCTAACTTGGGTTTTTGAAAGTGTGGAGGTGTCTTGCTCCGGTTGTTCTACCTGAACATAAGAGAAAGAAAATTAGGCATGAGACCGTTTATTCAATTTTTGTAGGATATGCCTCTAATAGTTCTGCCTATAGATTTGAGGTTAAGGAAAAGGGATCTAGCACTTATGGACAAATTATGGAGTCAAGAGATGCAGTGTTCTTTGAGGATACATTTCCTACAAAAGTGAGTGTGCAAACTCCCAAAGAATCTATCCCTAGTTCTTCTACCAATGATAACTTAGATGAAGAGGAATTTGTTGAACTAAGGAGAAGAAAAAGTGTTAGAGCACACACTAGTTTTGACTTTGTTACTCCTTTGTGTTGAAAAAACTTGAGGAGATACATGATGTTTTTGTGGTGACTTATATTATTAAGAAAGATCCCAAAACTTATGAAGAAGCAATGAGATATGTGGATGCTACCTTTTGGAAGGAAGCCATAGACAGTGAATTAGCGTCAATCATGTCTAATAAAACTTGGGTTTTAGTTGATCTACCTCGAGGTTGCAAGCCTTTGGAGTGTAACTAGATTTTTGAAAAGAAATTGAGACCTAAAGGAACCATTGAGAAGTTTAAGGCAAGACTTGTGATTAAAGGATTTAAACAAGAGGAAGGATTAAACTTCTTTGAAAATTACTCTTCTGTTACTAAAATTGAATCTATAAGGATTTTATTTGTCATTGCCTCAGTGTTTAAGCTTCATGTGCACCAAATGGATGTTAAGACAAGTTTCTTGAATGGTGATCTTGATGAGGAAATTTATATGGTCTAACTCGAGCTGTTTAAAGTGCCTAGTCAAGAACAAAAGGTATGTAAGTTGGTTAAGTCTTTGTATAGACTTAAACAAACTCTTAAACAGTGGCATGAGAAATTTCAAAGTGAGATTTTCAAACATAGTTTCACCTCTTGCAATCCTGATTCTTGCATTTATGTGAAATATGATGCCATTGGTTGTGTGATCATAGCTCTTTATGTAGATGATATGCTATTTTTTTGTACTAGCTTATCTGTCATTGGTACTACCAAGAGTTTGCTAAAGTCTTCCTTTGATATGAAATATGTTGGACTTGTGGACTTTATTTTGGGAGTTAAAGTTAATAGGACTGACTTTGGTTTTAGGTTGAATCAAACTCATTATATAGAGAAGAATTTCAAGAAATTTGGTTACAATGATGTTGATCCAGTTAAGACTCCCTATGATGCTAGTGTTGCTTTAAAGAAAATTTTGGTGATAATGTAGACCAAGCTTAATATGCTGAAATTCTTGGTAGCATGATGTACTTAATGAACTATTCTCATCCTGATATTGCATATTGCGTGAGTAAACTTAGTAGGTATACTTATAAGCCTATTCAAGAGCATTGAAATGCATTGATTTGTTTGTTGAGATATTTGAAAGGTACTATATATTATGGATTATCTTTTGGTGGTCATCCTCCTGTACTGGAGGGGTATCTGATGCTAATTAGGTTACCGAGAGTGATGATACACACTCTACCACTGGTTATATTTTTACCTTAGCAGGAGCTGTTATGTTTTGGAAATCTTCCAAGCAAACGTGTATTACAAGATCAGCAATGGAGGCTGAGTTTATGGCTTTGGAATTTGTAGGACGAGAAGCTGAGTGGTTAAGAAATCTTTTATCAGATATCCCACTTTGGGAAAACCAATTCCTTCTGTGTTTCTTCATTGTGATTCGCAAGCTTGCATTCATGTTGCCAAGAACAAAGTATATAATGGCAAAAGTAGACATAATAGATTGAGACAGAAAATTGTTTGCACTTTAATTAGACATTGTATAATTTCTCTAGACTATGTCAAGTTAGAGAGAAACTTAGCGGATTGTTTACAAAAGTTTTGAGGAGGAAATTAGTTTTAGAGCATGCTACAAGGATAGAGTTAAGCCCAATTGTGTAGTAACCTCGTGACGGACACCCTTCTTGGGAAACCAAAGTTCAATGGGTCAAACGAAGTTATGTAGTGACTACTTATTTGTACATTGTTTGTGGAATAATCCTAAGACATATTTAGTTGTTGAATAGCATCCCTAGCATGAATTTACAACGTTTGATGAGGTTGGATTGTTTAATCCTTAATGAGTTCCTTCACCCAAGTTTGGGTGGTGTGAGCAGTACACACTTGATGGACTCACATACGTGATTGTGGGGGTTTAGCCATCCTCCTATGAGAGTATTTGGGCTATCTTTCTATAGCGATCATGAGATCAGGGCATTTTAATGCTATTTATTTCTCTAGCAGGTTCTGTCTTCGATTTTCTTAGGCACTAGGTGATAACTGCAAAATACTACAACTTTTATTCTTCTAAACTTAGTCCATTTAATTATTTTTATTACACATTTAGGCATGATTATTCATATTTTATTATTTAAGGCCTAAAATTATTTCTTCTAAATTTTCCTGTAGAAATTAGCCTAGGTTGAAATGTTTTTATTGTAGGTTAATGGACTAACACTATTAAAGAAAGATCAAAATGACAAGGCAAGCAGTGTAAACCAACAAAGTAAAACATTAGTGGATGGGAATGAAAAAAAATGCAAGTAGCTTAAGCAGCAGAGGAGAATCCAACAGTCCAATAAAAAGGAAATAAAAATGAAACACGACAAGAAGAAAACGACAGCCAAGAAAAACATCAGCTTTGAAATAAAATGAGCAAGCAGAACACCAGCAGAGGACAATCAAAATGGCAGTGCAGAGGGAGAGTAAATAAATACCAAATGACAGTCCAAAGAGGGGAGCCATTAAGCAGAAAATGCAAGAGTAAAAAATCGCAAAATTAGTCCAAACTCAACACAGAAATAGCCATGCAGAGTAAGAGCATAAATGAAAACATACAACAGAGGAAAACAACAAAAACATAATCAGATGGAAGATAAATGAAGCTAAACGTAAACAGCAGAAACACAAGGGTCAACAGATTAAGAGAAGAATAAATGCATAGCAGTTGAGAGAAGAAATAAAAATGTAGCAGTTAGTAAATGAAGTGAAACGTAAAAGTCCCAAGAGTATACCCAACATTCTTTCTTCAAAATGGAAGTGTTAAGAGGAAGCTTATTAAAGATGCATAAAAGTATGGCTTTTAGGGAGTCTCGATAGAAAACAAAAAAAAGAGCCAACAGTGGAAAGAGAAAAAGGATCGAGCATATCACTTGAAATTGGGAGTTAAATAAAACTTAAGAGCTATTGGTGAAGAAGGTTAGTGCATAGAGGTGTTCAGGTGGTATGAGAGATACAAAATCATCGGAATTGAGCTGGTTTAAGACCTTTGGAAGGAGGATTTTGCATTTCAAGCTATCGGGTCGAAGCGATCGTGGAGCTATAGAGTCCAAGCTACCAATCGAATAAGTCTCTGTCACTCTTACTCTCTTTGTATCTAGTTCTTTATAATTTAATTTGCTTAAAAGTTTTTAAAATTTCAATTTAGTTCTTTGTTTAGATAATTTGAGACAATCATTTTCAATTTAATTCTAACATTTTGAGTATTTCAGTATTTTTGTGATGCTTGGGCCAATTTATTTACGATTCATTTTCTTATAGAATTAAGAGACGTCTTGATATATTTGAATGTGAATTGATTACTATCGCTTTCTCTTTAGTCTGTAATTGCTATTGAGTTTAGCTAGTCAAGTAGCAATTATTAAATCATTAATTGGTCAAAGGGATAAAATTTAATTAGAGTGCCGCATGATCTAGGAATTTCGCTAGCTAGTTAGTTGAAATTCTTGGGGCTAATGATATCTTCTTGGAAAGAATTGCATAAATCAATTTAGAGTCGGGTTGGTTCGGTTCTAAATTAGTAAAGGGAGACAGGGAGAACTTAGCTAGTGAGCATCTCTACAGTTTGCCTGCTTTATAGCTCGGGATGTCAGTGATAAAAATCTGAACTTAGATGACTAAATTTATGGGCTTAATGTTTGCTTGATCACTTGTTAATATGCATATTCAATTTTTGTTTATATTATGTTCTTAATGTTAAAAGTTTCTGTTCTAATTAATAGTTCTAGTTTTCAATTGACTCCCTTTCTCATCTTTACATATGTGTGGTAAGGTTTGTGGTATACTATGCTTTCCTATTAGATGAGGCCATAAGTTGAAGGATTTCAACACTAAGTTTTGAAAAATGAATTGGAGAACATCTTGATTGAAATCTGTAATTGAATAAGGAATTTTAAAAGATATGTAGTAAAGTGATTGAAGAGAAAACTTTTAGCACCTACCTATTCCGTTTATGCTGTATTTAAATGTTTACTTGTGATTTTTTTCCATATCTCATTTTATATTTCCTGATTTTATAAGTCTCAAAGGTTAAATCTTGAAGGCCTAAAACATCTCTGAAAAGAAGAAACACAAAAAATACAACATCTAATTTGATGTGCAGGTTGTTGTCCAGCTGCGTATAATTTGCGTATTTGCTAGATTATATTTAATCTATGGCATGGAAATAGTCATTTATACTTATTTTATGTTTGGGTATGTTTAGAGAGTTATTTAAATGCTGTATTGGAATTAGAAATCTGCAGAAATTAATTTCCTTAAGTTGGAATTTTTAGAAATATGCAACTTCAAAATGAAAGTGTTATTATTGGACTGTTTATGCAATTAGATTTGAGAGCTGATTGTTTAATGCTATTTTCTTGATTTCTCATCATGATTTTGACAAACGTTTTAGTTTAATATGTCTGGAAATTCTAGTGAAAGATGATGAGATTTATGAATTAAATGAACTTGAAAGAAGCAATCTTGAATGGTTGAAGAAGCTGAATTTGTGTTGTTTGCTCTTTGTTTTTGAGCTGTTCATTCTGTTCTAATTTTCTGAAGTTTAACACGATTTTAACTTGTTTTAAGTGCCAAAAACATGATAAATGACATCTCACATGTTGGGTTATTAAAGGGATTTAAGTATAATACAATCTTTAAAGTTCTATGAGGCGAAACTAGTGAATTACATGTTGTTTTAGTATGCAATTTCCAGATCTGATTTGAGGGGTTTCATGATCATAATTTTCTGATTTAAGGGGCTGAAATTTGGTAAATAACATGGGTGCAAGTTGTGCATGAGTTTGAGCTAAATTAAACATCAAATTATAGGTGTTTCACTTTATTTTGTGGGCTGATTTTTTTAAACGAATTTTACTTTGTTTGGAATTATAATAACATACATTTACTTGATTAATACTCTCATTTGCATTTGAAATGAAATTTTAATAAACAATACTCTCCTTGTGGTATCCACTCTTATTTCACCCTATACTAAGTTATTAATTAATTAATGGTAGAAATAAGATATTAATTTGTATATGCTTAACGACACATACCACTATGTTTAAGACTTAGTTCACTTAGTTGTTCATCAATCTTGCTCCTAAATTGTTATAGTTTGTTTACCAAGTTTTGAACCCAGTGGGGGATTGTTGGAGTCGTTATTCCAAAACCTGCTTAATGTGATTTTAATATCAGTTACCAATAACAATTATAATGTTATTACTGCCATTATCATGCAACGTTCATAACTTTAATATGCTTTAATCTCTTTATGTCATGTTTAATGTACAAAGCTCTCCTATATATATATATATACACAACCCATACAACCCATGCATCAGCTTATCTCCCACTTCTTCTTCGGTTGTCGTGCTTTTCATTTCTCCATACAACACACAAAGTTTTTCTATAGACACTTAACAATACACGCATATCTCCTTCCATAGCAATAATACACACGCATCTTCTTCATATCTCATACCATCTTTGTTCTTTTGTTGTTATTACTTCCCAAAGATAGTTCATACTCTACCATTTGGAGTGCGTCAAAGCTGGTGGAGGAGGCCTCAATCCTGGGGTCAGATCCTGTTGTCCTATTGCACCGTAGAGGGGGAATTTCCAACCTAGGGCAGTGATTTTTCACGACGCCTTACATTTTCAAATAAGCCATTTCAATTTTAATTTTGTGCTATTTCATTATTTTGTTAATAACAATCTTGAAGAATTGGATAAGAGAATAAGGAAGGGCAAAGTGCATAATTTTAATAAGAAACTCAATCCATCCTCTCCCAACCATCAAGGAGCATACTCTGGCATAAATAAGATAGCTTCCTATGCTCATCACCACATTTTAGTGATGAATGAGAGGAATAAATCCCATCCAATTAGCATACCATAAATGTGTCATTTTCCCATCCCAACTATACAGGTGGTGTGTAATTCAGCTATGCCCATTAGTTTCAAGCAAGAATAGGAAGTGATGAGTGCTTGATTGGCTATATATTGACTTCATAATTCTGATTGATTAATTTTATGATGTGCTTAAGATACTTATTTTGATTCATATTTATTTTACATACAATTAGGAAGAACAAGAACTAAAATAAATTAAAACATATCCTTGGCATTGTCATATTAATGTTCAATCTTATTTATCTTTGTGGAACAAGAAGGAGATGAATTAGGTGAAGATGGGATTAAAAAAAATGAAAGAACTGTAGTTCCTACAATCTACATGATCGTGTAACTCTCTAAATGAGTGTAGGACTTCAATGATACAGTTTTAGCCTCTCCAGTAACCTACACACAATGTGTGGATTTACACAACCATATAAATAAGCTACACAACCGTGTAAGTGGTCGTGTAGCTCATCAGGACTACTATAAAAGGACATTTAACTGACCAAAGAAAAGGGAGAAGAGTTTTATAGACATGAAAGGATGTATATTTCTTACCTTTTTGAGAGCTATGAGGAGCTAACCTTCTTCCTTTCAGTTCGAAGGGAAATCAACTTTGAAGAACACTGATAAATGTAAATTGCATCGTGTTTTAGGGCATAGTTTGATATGTGTTTAGCCGTTAATTTGATCACGTAGTATTTATTTAGGTTAAAATTGAGCTAATTTGTGACTTATTTATGTTTTAAGTGTTTTATGGGTTAGTACAAGTCTTTGAGCTTAAATATTATGTTTTTAAGGTACCGTAATGTGTTTGCTAGTGTTTCAGGGTAAATATCGAAGAGTGGAAGAATTTTGAAGGGAATTCGGGCCACAATATAGGCCTAAGATTGTGGCAGGTAAGCTATGATCGTGACAGAAGCTCCAGGTTTGGCCCATGATCATGGCTTGCATACCACGATCATGACATCAGCTTAAGGAACGACCCATGGCCTGCATGGCACGATCATGACCTGCGTCAGGCAGACGCACAGAAGCTCATGGACTTCATATTTTGAGGGTTTTTTAGACCTTTCGAACCTCGAACCCTAGGGTTACCCAAAGCATAAAGAAGTATAAAAAGAACATAAAGAGGTAGAGAAGAGAGCTTCCAAGCAGCCATTGTTGAAACCCTAAATTGCGAATACCGAGAGAGAGAAAGAGAAGAAGGAAGAGGAAGAAAAGGAAGACGAAGCTGACTTGATGTGCTTTCTGAATCAAGAGGTTTCCGACGTCGCTGCCTTCCATCATCTATTCCAAGTTGATTTCCTTTTCATTTTGATTTTGTTGATGTATAGAATTGAGATGGGTAATATGATGATAGGATTTGGAATATTGATGATGTTCTAAACTCTCCTTCGAGTTTTTATTCTTATTTAATGATAATTTAGTTGATTATGTTATTTGGATGAATGTCGTGATTTAATTACGTTATTGCATAATTGGGTAATAAATGGAGAGGGTGAACTGAATGAAAAATGATTAAATCGGATTAATGAGAGTTAGATGATTTAATAGAAACCGTAATGAATCATATTGGTAATTATGAGGTTAGGCAATTTAATAGAAATTATAATAAATCATATTGGTAAATGAGCGGAGGGAGATCCCGTGTGATGTTCCAATAGTTTATTAGAGTGCTTCAGATCTAATTAGGTTTTGGATAATTTATTGAGAGACTGCAAATTCCATAATCTGATTAGGGTTTATAATTTAGGATTTAATGGTTATAACTCGACAGAGAGTAATCAACCCTAGGACATTCTAGAACCGACACTCTATTGACACATAATTGGCTAGGTTAGCATTAATGATAAGTAAAATCCCCTTTCTCATAAATTGGTTAATTTCTCTTGTTTGATTTCTCTTGTGTTTCTACATTGCTAAAATTTCATTTCTTTTGTGTTATTTTCTAAATTACAACCCTTGCCAATCAATTTCTCGATTGTACTTTTCTTGTGAATTTCAATTCTGTTATTTCAATTTCCTTAGCCTTAGATAACATAGAATTAGATTAATCCCGCTCCTCGTGGGATTGACACCTCTTATAATACAATCGCGACTTGTACGCTTGCAATATTTGAGGGCTTATAAATTTTAAAGGTCGAACGACATGATCAAACATGATTGGGAATTTCTTAATCTAGTAATGTTGTTCCTGATAGGTGTAGTTTATAGTATGTTTTGATAGGTGTTTTAATGTGTTTTAAGGTGTGAATTAGAAGATTATCATATGTATAGGGTTAGAATTATGCTAGTGTTGGACCCTGAACCTTTTTGTAAGCTAGGACTATTAAATGAGAAATTTTGTTGGCAATTAGCTATGTGTAAAGCAAAGAAGAAGTTATGGAATTGAGAAGAAATGGAAAGAGATTGATTGAATCAAAAATCAAAGGATTGGTTAAGGGTCATGAGTTAGAAAATTTTCTGAACATAGTTCAGTATTTTGAGAAATTCGGGAGCTGTACAACTCCGATTGAGTTGATTCTTGAGGGAAAATAAAATTGAGATATGGGGCTACAAATCA
>JAOTBA010062996.1:0-11976 GCA_025629845.1 Erythroxylum squamatum | reverse complement strand
TACCTAAAAACAAATATGAATTAAAGTGAGTATTTTAATCATTTTTATGTCAATAATCGCTAAGTATAAATGATTAATTATATCAACAATTAAGCACGTATCAGAATCTTAGTAACGAAGTCTATGATAAAAATACGAGCATATAGTATTTTACAAAGTTCAATATCGGTATGCTATAAACAAGAATCAACCATGAGAAAAGATAAGTATGAAATATTCCACACCAATCAAACCTCAATCTCCATATTAAGACTTGTCAAAACTGACTTCGCTTAGCAAAACGTCAACCAACTGGCAAATGCAACCGATGGTTTGACCTTTACATGAAACGACAATCTACTTGTTCCCCAATCCCCACGCGGTATTCAACCAACCCAAATCACAGGCAAGATGGGCCCCACTAGATGAACCTCAGATATGACCCAGAACTCGGTTCTGATTGGACTGTTTGAGAAGTACGGACAACAGTCGGTGAGAATAAGTAAGGGGGAGAGAGAGGGAGGATTTTGATGGCAGGCGCCAGCTGTGGGATAGCATTAGCATCCATCCATCAACTGCCCAACTGATTCTTCCACAAGTTACATCACAGGTCATGCATAAGACTCCAAATCTCAATTAATCTTGCCACGTGGGCGGCTACGATGTAATGATGACAAACAGTTCGTTTCAGACTAATGATGTCCGATTGAAGTTACCGCAAAAGTAAAAGGGATGGATTCATCACGTGAGATGCTTACAGCCTGGGAGTGGGACCATCCTACGTGGAAGAGGTGGAAATCTGATACGATTGATAAGAGCCGTTGATCCCACTGACCGGGACTATGGATTTGGAGCCCAACAGCTGTAAATCTGGGGAAAAGTAGTCAAAAAAGAGGGCCGATGGACCCCACTTTCCGTTTTAAAACATTTTTTGTTTTCGTGTTGTACAGCTCCGAGCCTCCGACCCTCCTGGTAGTCATGTTTTAAACGATCCCTCCTCGGTAACTAAAAATTATTAATCTTACTACAAATCTTGTATATATATAAATTAGTATTATTTTAAAAAAATCACCTTTCAACCAACCGTGTTTTAGACTTCTTTCTTAGCCTACGTACGGTCCTATCCTCTATTGTTGTAATACAATCACACAACAAACCTAATTTTCAGATTTTTATGGACAACTTTGCTTGCGTTACTAGAATTGCTTGATATGGCTAGTCGTGGGGAAGCAAAACTGAAAAAGGTTAGAGCTTTAGATTGGTTTGGAACGGCTAGAGTTGCCATTTTGGGAAACAAGTCAAAAGCTTTCAATAAAAAGTTCACTATTGACCTCAATATCCAGTTTTCTTATACCAATAATCCACCAAAATAACAACACAAAAACAGAATAATTGGTGGAGATTGAATTACCAAAATGACAAGGCTAAAGGGATGAGAGGCAAAACAGAATCAGGCATACGAATTGCGGAAAATGTTTTGAAAACCCCCCCGACCAACTTTACAAAAGCCAGCTTCCTGGAACAACCCCTCTTTGCTTCGCACTCTCTTTTTATACACTTCTAAAAGCAACTTCATGCACCTTTCTTTTTGTTTTCCATTTCCATATATAAGCCTTAGTGATTGACTACCTTTCCTCACTTTTCACTATCACTACCCGTCCAAGTAATACTCTTTTCCAGTAGTGTTCTTCAATGGAATTGGAAGTAATGAACATGTGTTCCACTTCAGACTCTTCCTCTTCAGAGTCTTATGGTAATAACAATGATGATAAACCCCCAGAGGCACAAACAAACCGGAACGAATCAAAGGTCTGTGGAGCGCAGAGGAAGACCGAATTTTGACCCGGCTTGTGGAATGCCACGGGCCTAGAAACTGGTCTTTGATAAGTTGATACATAAAGGGGCGTTCTGGTAAATCATGCAGGCTCAGGTGGTGCAATCAGCTCAGCCCTAGAGTCGAGCACCGTCGCTTTTCGCCCTCTGAAAACGAGACCATCCTTTTCGCACATGTCAAGTACGGTAACCGATGGGCTACAATTGGGAGGTTGTTGCCTGGGCGGACCGACAATGCGGTGAAGAACCATTGGAACTCCACGTTGAAGAGGAGAGCGAGAGAACAACGACATCATGTGATTGAGGGTGCTTGTGATAACAGCATTAATAGTGAAGGGATTATTCCTTCCACTTCTGGATCTATTGTACCCTGCATGTCCAGAGATGACGATGATGCGTTGACCGCCTTAACCCTTGCCCCGCCAAGGATTGGTGGCGGTGGTGGGTCGGTTGGCAGCAGTGGAGAGAATCGGAGGAAAAGTTTACCGGCGGAATTTTGGGATGTAATGAGGGATGTGATTGCGAGAGAAGTTAGGGAGTACGTGAACTCTACCTTGTCAGAAACTACTTCCGGGTATCGTTAGGAGACAGCTTGGAAGCAACCTGTAAGATTTGGTTTGGTTTGGTCAGTTGAAGTTAATACCACAACGGATTGGTTTCCTCCCTTGTTATTTTTGTACCCTCTCTCTCTCTTAAGCATTGATGCTCCAAGCCTGAACTCGAGGCCAAGAATCAAACTTTCACGTTCTTTATGCTTTAACGTTTCGTGGAGCTTAAACTAATTAAGTTCTTCAATGGCTGCTAATGAGTTAATTTGTTAAGAGTGATTAGTGGTAAATGCCATTTGAAATTTATTTCATTTGAAGTGAAAATGACTTTACATTTGGAAATGGCATATGATCATTCAACCTTTAGTTTAGTATGTCGAGAGAGAGGAGCATCTTGGTATCATGTTTACAAAGGTTAAGGTCCTGTTAAATGTAATTGGAGGTAGGAATCGTAGGATCAAATTTGCCAATATCACATTGGAGTTTGTACCGTGTTGGTATTAGTATTAAGGTTAGATAATATCGAACATACGTTTTTTTTTTAATTTTTATATAACTAAAATTTAGTTCTTTATTATAATTAAAATAAAAATTTAATTTATTAAAATTATTATAAAATATATAAACATAAATGTTATTTCTTCAAAATTTTTAATTTACAAATTTAATTTGACATTTTTTGATATTTTGATGTACAAATTTCACTTTTTTGTTTGTATGAATGATTTAATACAAAATAAAAAATTGATTTGATACAAAATAAAAAATTCAGAATAGTGGGTGAGAAAATTTAGATCAAATACCTCATTAACTAAAAATAGGATAATTTAAAAATTAATAAATTTTAACATCTTTTCAATGGCTAGAAAAAAAAGAAGAAAGAAAAAAAGTAGTAATAAGATATCACACGCTATAGTAAAAATAATTGAAAAATCAAATCGATTCAACTAGTTCAGTGGTAAAAGTTTTGAATCAGTCAAATTTTTAGTTTAATTTACTTTCTTAAAAACCAACTCGATTTATTAATTAATCGGTTAGTTTTGCAAAATAGCTTATTGTTATAGATTAAAATAAATAAGTTAGTTTTTAATTAACTTGCTCTTTCTTCAATTAAATTTTTATTTCTTCGATAAACAACGATAATCTATTTCTTCAATCCTATTTCAAATTCTTCAAATTTGTTCAATTTTAACTGTATATCAATTTTCAATTAAACATTTGAATCTTAAACTTCCCATCTTACCAATTTAATTTTTAGTCTGGTTTTTAAAATATTGGGTAAAAATATTATAAAACACTTTTACAAAAATATAACAAGTCCAAATAATTCAATAATTTTAGGCATTTAATAAAATTTTTGATTAAATAATTAACATATATGTAGAAAAAAAAATACTATAAAGATTAAAGAATTATATAATATTAACATTATTGCCAAACCACTCGTTTTAAATTATTTTAAAAACCATGTAAAGATATTTTTCCAAAATCATTATTCTAAAAGTGTCCAAGTATGATTTTAAACACGTTAAGTAAATGCTTAAAAAATATTTTTCAATGCAAACTTATTTCTGAACCACTAAATATTAAACCACTTTATTTTGCAGCAAAAGATCTCTATCTCTTTTCATTTTAAGAATGTTATGATTCTAAAAATTACAAGCATATCGGACCTTTAGCTTGCAACAGATTACACGTCATATGCAATTGGTGCTACGTAATTTCTAACGATTTCGGTCGAAGATTTGAACATAAATCCTGAAGGATGTCAAATTAACGATGTTGGTCGGCACCATAATGGCGATTCTTGATTTAACCAATCCAAGTTGATGTTAAATTAATGGTGTAGGCATCTAACAATGAAAGGGGAACAGCAAGTTCTTCTTCTTCCCCGTCTGAAGGAAGACTAGGAAACAAAACATGCGACACAGGAACAACTTTGTTTTTGTCTGCTTGGAAGCAAATGTACTCAAAGCAATGTCTCACTTCACTTTAACAACATTACTTTTGGATTTTATAATTGAGAAAAGGCGCGCATGTTCTAAATGTGCCTAATGCTTGAATGTAATGATCGATATGCATTAGGGTTAATTCATGGCGTTCGCACGAGGACCTCGTTGCTTTGTCTTTTCTCCTACCATAAACTATTTCCTCACTAATTAGGTGTAGATTCTCGATCTTTGACCATCAAGGAAGTTTGCATTCTCGATGAAGGATACAATGAGGCAACGAGGCTTGAGAGGAAAGGAACAGAGTTGCCTTTTCTTTTGTTAAACTTAATTTCAATATATGTTGATAACATGAACAACTAAGCATTCAAGTCATTCTCGATTAATTTAGACACTTGACCTTCTATGATTTTTCAGTAGCTTTCATATCTTCCTTTGTACGAGGAGCTGGACCTGCGTTCCTTGAAAGTATGGTAAGAAAATTTACATCTTTTAATTTGCTAATTTACCGGTTTATGCCCTATAATTAATTAATCGGTTAGAGACATAATTATTCAAAGACATTTTTTATAATATATATTTTTAGATTTATATGATAAGGTCTATAGTTCAATTATACATTATAAATAAAATTATGATAAAATTATAAAAAATGGAACAAAAGTTGAAAACAGGTTGTGGGTTAGCCATCTGATATTACCCTTCAATATTGCCCTCCCAAAGTTATTGATGGCAAGGCAGTTGTGCATCCGAACATTAAGACTCTACGGATTGGTGCTATATATGGGAATTCTCTCTGTTTGGTTTCTTCATTGAAAGACGTCCTGCTTTCTCTATCATTCAAAAGTGGGCAGCTAGTCATTGGAAGAATAGGAGACTCACCGATGTTCTTCTTACTGAAGACAAAGTATTATTCAAATATACCTCCCAAGATGAAGCAAACAGGATACTAGAAGAAGGTCCATGACATGTAGCTCAACTACCCCTATTCCTACAAAAATGACAACCAGGTATAAAGCTTGAAAACATTAAGGTGCATAACTTTCCACTTTGGATTAATTTACATAGTATCCCATTAGAGTACTGGACTAACCAAGGTCTTAGTTCCTTGGCTAGTTTCATTGGTAGACCTCTATGTATAGATAAAACTACTTTTAAGAGGAAGAGGGTTGGCTATGCGCAGATTTGTGTCAATGTGGATAGATCCAAGGAGCTACTGAATTGCATTCCTACTATGTGGCTGGGTATTGACAATGTCCTGCAAGAAGATATGATATGTGTCACTTATAGTTGGAAACTCTCAGTTATTATGCAAGGGAAGGTGTGGAAACCAACTGCAAACGTTTTCTCTAAAAGCGATTATGCGGACTAATGGGCCTTGAAATAACCTGAAATACGATGTCGCCTTGGGGTTACTTCAAAATTTAACCAAGGATTGCATATAGTGCAACCTCGGGTCGTTCTCTCTGTGGAACCAAAAAAATGAAATTAATTTCCTAAGTAACTAAATGCAATGCAACCTAAACTATAAAATGGGGTGTGATTTGATCAATTACCACTAAAATTTGCAACGAAGTAGAAGAAATATAAAACTTGTTTTGGTATTTTAAATTTAAAATGAGTGATATAAAATGGTAGTGAGTGAATGTAATAAGAAGAAAGACACAAGTAACAAAAAATGATAAACGTAACCCTCCAGTTCAATAGCACAGGCAATTATCACTCAAACAGATATTGGAGTTAAAACAAATGAACCAAGAGTTATAATCAAACTTTAATCCAACAACTGAGCCACCTCAAATTGTTACAAAAATATTTTCCAAAATCCCAATCTACTAACTGCCATTAGAATAGTAAAATAGAACCAATGATACTAAAACCAATGCTCAACTTTTACTCAATAATTACGAAAACAGAATTAATACCAGCAACTGATATAATAATTAAATCATTTAAGCCACCTTGAATAATCACCAAATATTCACTAAAATTTCAATACAAAGTCTTGACCCAAAATAAAGTAATGAAATTTAACCCAAAATCCGCACAATATCAGTTGTTGAACAATAATCTAGCCACATAAATCTTCCAGTTCAAAGATGTAATCCATAATAACTCCAAATAATGAAATAGCTATCCTAAGACCTAGAAATCACTAAATAATTAAATGGGTATAAGATAGCTTAAACTCCCATATGAAAACCTAAGCTCCTGCCATTGCCATTAAATCAGAGGATTAGGATGAACTAGCCACGAAAACTCATGGAAGATGCTGTCAACGGTGAGCTCTGGCGGTCAGCCATGGAAGGTGGAAGATGATGGTTTTGGGTTTGTGGGAGATGATGGTTCAGATTTTTTTTTTGTGGGAGATGAGGACTGAAAACGAAACCTAGATTCCTCTTCTTTTTGAACACCTCCGTCCGCCCTGCTCCTCTTCACGTTTGTGTTTTTCTCTTATTTCCCCAGACCACACACGCCTCCTTCTCTGTAGCTGGATGTGACTATTTTATTTCACAGTTTCTGGTCCACCCTTCACTGTTCACTCAAAACCCTTGCAAACCTCCACCCTTCTCCATGCTGTCGTTTCTCATTGTTTTTTCCAGACCACGCATGAACCTCTCATGTCTCTTCCACGTTGTCGTTTTGGTCTCTTCTTTAATGTCCCATGCTGCTTTCTTCACGCTGTCGTTTTGTCTTATGTGATGGTTGCGCTTATGCTTCTCTTCTTTAGTTGTTTTAATGCCTTGGATCACTACTTTTTAATCTTTTTGAACTCTAATTTCTCTAAGTACCCTATAATAAAAACTACAAATAAAGTAGCATCAATTCTCTAAAATAAATTTATCATAGTTAAACACAAATTAGATGTAAGGCATAATAATTTAAATAATAATCAAATAATTCCATAAAGACCAATTATAGTGACAAAAACCCATCCAATTGATATGAAAAATATATAAATAAATGAGTTTGCTAGTCCTACTTGCCTAAATGTACCTCATCTGGAAATAGATGACACAATACAAGGGGTGGGAGAAAAAAATCATATCACCTCCATCCAATATAAGGGGAACAAAATATGATCATGCGGTGGATGCACAATTTGAGATTCAGGAGGAAGCAAATGTGTCAGAACAGATACAGGTGGGTGATAAGGTGAGTGAGTTGTAGAATGAGGCAATTTTAGCTAATGTTAACCACTCTAGGGGTAAATCAGGTTCTTTACTTGATGAGGATGCTAGTTCTTACACCAATTCCTCCAATGGAAAGGTGACGGAAGGAAGTGAGATTGAAAATTTACAAACAGTGACTAGTTCAAGAAGTCAGAGGAGTGGAAGGAGGAGAGGGGCCAAAGGTAAAAATATATCATTATGCCAGTTCTAATATAGAATGTTCAAGGTATAAACTGCCCGAAAAAGCTTAATGCTTTGAGAGATTTTGTCTGGAGGATTAAGCCTCTTATTGTAGTTATGCTTGAAACTAAAATTAGGTATGAGAATATGAATAAGGTACAAATACTTGGCTCTTATTGGTCCTTCTTATCCAACCATCAATACCATCACTATGGCAAAATAATTATTAGGTTTAATACTAATTTTGTCAAAGTGGAGGAGATTCTTTCTAATGATCAGCTGGCATATCTTAAAATCCACTTTATCTTAGAAGGAGCTATTATCTACTCTTCCTTTGTTTATGATTTCAATACTGCAATTCAAAGAAGCTCTCTTTGGACCTCTCTAAAAGGCATTCAAAGCACTATATCTGGCCTTTGGATGATTGCAGGTGATTTTAACACCACCATTTTTAGAACTGAAGTAGAAGGGAATTATAGCCTGAGGAGATACAATGAAGATCTTAAAGTTTACGTCGAACAGATAGGGGTAACTGATCTCAAAATGAAAGGTCATTTCTTTACCTGGTCTAATAAACAAAGGGATTCTTCGATGATTCGAAAAAAATTGGATAGGGCTCTTATTAATGGAGAATGGCTACTCTAATTTGCTAATAGTAAGGCTTTATTCATGAATCCTCTCTTCTCTGATCACTCTCCCATTCTAGTTGAGGGACTCTTTCGGAAGTCCTCTACCCCATATCCTTTTAGATTTAATAGCTATCTTGTTAAAGTGGATGGATTTGATGATGCAATCAGGAGGGGATTATCATTTAAGGTTTCGGGTTCTAGGCGATTCATTGCTGCAAAAAACTTAAATCAATTAAAGCAGAGTTGAAGATACTGAAAGTTTCTCATTCCCTTAGTACTCAGATTGCTTTTGATGTTGCTAAGGAACGACTAGCTGCTACTCAAAGTTTATTCTCTCATAATCCTAATGATTCGGACCTTCTTTCGAAGGAAAAGCTGGAACTTAACCTCTATTTAAGAGCAGTCCAAGATCAGTTTTCACTCATCCATGAAAGGGCTTGGATTAATTGGATCAGGGAAGGGGATAGAGCTTCTAAATTCTTTTTCAATTCCCTATCTGATAGAAGGAATGTCAATAAAATATGCTCGATAATCAGTACAAAGGGAAGAAGTCTTAATGATCAATGAAGCATTATGAAGGAAGCAGTTAAATTCTATAGAGGTCTTTTGGGTTCGGATATAGATTCTGATTCCTTTTTGGACCCTATTAAGATTTTTATCACTAACAAAGTCACACCTGAAGCTGCTAGGAAAATGGTGGAAGACATTACAGATGATGAGATTAATGCAACGATATTTGCTATTAATAGGATGAAAGCTCCCGAATCGAATGAGCTCAATGGATTTTTCTTCCAAAAGACATGGTCCTTTATAGGACCCAGGGTTAGAGAGACTATTCATGAATTTTTTGCTAATGGAGTGCTCCTAAAGGAGTTTAACAAAACTTTTATCTGTTTAATCCCTAAAATTCCTAGCCCCTCTACTTTTGGCAATTTCAGACCGATTGCATGCATCATTTTTCTCTACAAAATCATTAATAAGATCCTTACTAATCGACTGAAGGGAGTACTCAACCTCATTATCAGTGAGAATCAGAAAGCTTTTATGAAAAATAGAGATATTGGGGACAACATTCTTATTACACAGGAACTTCTTAAAGGATACACCAGAAGGAACTCATTCCCTAACTGTGCTGTCAAAATAGATTTCAATAAAGCTTTCAATTGCATCCGTTGGCCCTTCCTATTCAGAGTTCTTAAGGAGTTCAATTTTCCAGATCCTTTTATTAATTAGATTAAGGCTTGTGTTACAACTATAGCTTGCAGTGTGCTTATTGATGGCGCGCCTTCTAGAATTTTCAAAGGGAAAAGAGGAATCAGACAAGGGAATCCCGTGTCCCCATACTTATTTATCCAATGTATGGAAGTGCTCTCGCTAATGATTAAGGCCAAAGTCTCTTACAATCCTAAATTCAAGTTTCACTCTAAATGTAGGAAATTATCACTCACTCATCTCTGTTTTGCAGATGGCTTTATTCTCTTCTCCAAAGCTCATCTAGATTCGATAAAACTATTAATGAGCACTCTCAAAGAATTCTCCAGGATGTCAGGTCTTAAAGTGAATTTTCACAAAAGTCACTTTGTTCTCTCTACTTCGACATACTCTTTCCAGGGCACTATTTCCTCTCTGACTAGTATGGACAGGAAAAATCTTCATCTATAGTACCTAGGTCTTCCTATTTCCACCAAAATACTATCCTTCAATGATTGTCTTCCCCTCATTGAAAAAATTCAAAGGCGATTGGGCAAATGGACAAACAGATTTTTGTCTTATGGTGGTAGGGTTCAACTTATTAAATATGTTCTATGTTCTCTTTATCTTTACTGGAGTACTCGTTTTCCCTTGTCAAAAAGCTAGTCAAAACTGTGGAGAAGATGATGATAAACTTTTTACGAGGGAACGCATTTTAAGCTTCTCAAATGCTTGAAAGTTTTCGGTCTAAACAAAAATTATTTATCTCAGAAAGGAATTTTATACTTTAGACCTCTTACTTGAACTCAGTGTTCTATCTGTGAGCCAATCAATACTCCTATTAAGGTGAATCATGTCTTTGTATTTCTCCTATACTCCAATCCTAACAAATAAGGAGAGATATCAAAGAATAATTAAGAAGTTAATATATTTAACTTACACTAGGCCGTATATAACATGTACAGCCAGTTACGAGTCAATTTTAAAATCCAAGTGACCACACATAAATATTATATATTATCCAGATTTTAATCTATTTAAAATTATCTTCAAGAAATGGTGCTTTGTTCTTCGATATCTTAATGTTGTGATATCTTATGTAAATTTTGATTTTGCAAGTGATAGAATGAATAGGAAATCCATTTTTAAATCAGGCCCCGACTCGAAGAAAAGAGTTAGCAGGAATGACAACTCCTTTGAAATGAACTCCCGAGTCCAAAACACAAGGTTTTTAAGTAGGTTATGTTAAGACTCTCATGCGAGTTTTTCAGGTGCTTGCCAACTTTTGCAAAGTCCCTTGTAAATATGTATTACTGTTCTTTCTCCTCGATCATAGTTGCTGCTTCTGTCCAATTGCTCTCTTTCCCGTCTCGCCAACTTACCATTTATTTTGCTAGCTATAAGCACTTAAAAGATCAATGGTTTCTGTTCGTTCGTATCCATTACTTTCTTGAAATTGGGTTTCGTCAGAAGATTTTGTTTATATCTGCTGTGCTGGATGAGGCCATGATAGTACGTACAACCGTGGATTTAAGCTTGGTGGATATTTTCTGATATGATGACGGAACCATAAAAGTTCGATGAACGACTTGTATGACAAGGTGGGGTCATATAGACCAAATGGACCACCAAGGACACAGAATTGAGGTTCAACAGAAGCAACTTTCGGTGCATGGTTGGCCCCAGGAAGAGAGTCCAGGACATGGACATCTGGATCAAACAGATTCACGTCAGTTTCAGCGCTAGTTAATGCTACGTAACAATCACAATTCAGAATTGAAATCATATCCACCACGAATTGGTCAGAATAGTGCTCTGAGTGGTAGTGTACACAACCACCACATGTTACTTCATTTCAATCCAGAAAGCTGATGCAGTATATTTATCATGGTAGGGATTGAAGGGACAAAGACAGATATTAATATATTATTTAAAATAGTCAATCAATGGCTGCCAAATTGATTGAAATGTTCTCATTCTGAATAAGACTTGCAGCTACTACTTCTGGTATTTGTATGTTTCGTGAACACAAAGAGTACATGGCACCGCAAAGAACTTGATCGACCCATTAGCAAAATAGAGAGGTCTTCATTGCTTCAGCTAAGAAGAAAATGCTTGTCCACTTCCTTGGTAAGGGTTAGCCAACTGCTTGCTTTATAGTTTTTCTGCAACATGTAGACACTGTATCTACTTTATTTCCACATGGTGGATCATATTGTTAGACATTTTTGTCCTTAGGGGCAAATTTGCCAATGTCTCATAAAGTTGGACTAACATGATTGCAATTTGGTTTTTAATCAAATTACCGGTTAAGCTACGCCATTTGATCCAAATAAAGATATTAAAGTGACCCAATAAATGATCTAGTTCAAAGGGTCGAAGTCTGGGTAAAAAATGGGTCCCGATTAGTGTGGACCGGGTCCCGATTAGTGTGGACCGGGTCCATATCGGCCTTGTGATGGGGAAGCCCGATATGGAAGCTATATAAAGGTAA